>JAJOOH010015452.1:0-15778 GCA_029582605.1 Solanum gracilifrons
ATAAATTTATTCAATCATATATATGATATTCAGGAATATATGAAATTAGTTCCGCATATTTTTTGAACAATATACCTTTGCTTCTTGTTTATTCATGCTATCTGAAATATCTAATTGGATTTCAGATTGTTGCTTCATTTATCTAAATACTAGTTTTTTAGTTGAGAGAGTTTTTTGAAAAGAAAGTTTTAAAAATCAACATACCATAGTGATGAAGTTCAATTTGAAACTACAATTTCAGTAGAAAAAACTTGCGTGAATACTCAATTAATGTGTGTTATTTAATCTATATTAACAAATACTTATAACAATAACTTTGCAGAAACATAAACAGCAAAGTATAAAACAAACATACCAGGATCTGTAACAATAAAATGAAACAGAAAGGAAAAAATTGATCCCCTCGAATGCACAGTGTCCCCTTAAGGAAATTATTCCCCTCTAGTACCCCAGGTTTAAAGGAATAGATCCTCTCAGGATAGAACGATTCTATTCAAGAGTGTATTGATACAAAATTAATATTTAATTGTGCAGAAGAAGAAGAAGTTCAGAATTTTTGTTGTTTTAAAATGAGATGAAATCCCTCTATTTATAGAAAACAAATGATAGTGTGAACAAATATTTATTGTGTCTTATCGGAAAGGTCACAACTCTTTGGAAAAGCTACAACCCTTCGGAAAGGGCACAACCATTCATAAAAGTTACAACCCTTCGAAAAGGTCACAATCTTTCATAAAAGCCACAATTTTTCATAAAAGTCGCAACTCTTCATAAAAGTCACAACTTTTCATGAAAGGGGAATGCTAGTTTTAAAAATAAATAAATTTAAAAGGAAATTCTTGCTTGTGATGACGCCACGTAGGCGGGCCTAAGATTCTCTTTTCACCAACTCAACCAAAAAATCTATGAAAATAACCACCAAATTTTTTTTCGTGAAAAAATAGTAATTTTTTTAATAGTGTTTATCCTCCAAACAAATGAGTTTGCAATGGACAAGGCTTTACTATAAATATTGATTCCAACAGGAAGGTTTTAACAAAGTTTTCTTTCAAAATATTGATTTCAATAGAAAGGTTTTAACCAAGTCATTTGAAAGTGTTTTTTTTTTTTAGAATTTATTGATTTGATTTTTAAATAATCTTGGTGGAATGTAGTCCTTTTGCGTTAGATGAGTTGTCAACATCTCAAGTAATCATTGAGCAACACTGAGCAAAAATCACTAGAGGGGATCTCATTCCCTAAAGATTATGTATATAATACATAAGAGCTTAATAAATAATAAAGTCATTTAATAATAATTAAATATAATTTTAGAAAAATATTAAATGACAATTTCATCTATTGTAAAATCGTTTAAAGAAGGATAAGAAGTTCAATCAACAATTCTAAAAACCTTAATACTTTTAATTTAATTAGTTTAGTATATCAAAGTACGTACCTCATTTGTCAACAAACTGTACAAAGAAAATATTAAACTCATCTACGAATTCACCGTCAAACCATTGCTAAATTTTTTAGCCAATATTTTCTTTAATTATTAGTTACTAATTTATCACTAAATAGAGTTAGTTATGAATTTTACTGTTTAATTTTACTTTTTGAAATACTTTTAATGTATTCAAAATTTAAAATATTTTTTTTAAAAGAACTCAAATTCAATGTTGAGATAAATCCTCGGGGAAATTGATATGGTATATACCATAGTTACTCTAAATGATTCAAACAAGGGGAAAAAATTACGAAGTAAGATTTTAATTGATTTAATGTATAAACATTAAAATTTCCTGTAGATCCAAATAAGAAAATATTTAATATGCAAAATTTCTGTTGACTTTAAATTTCAAAATATTTAGAAAAACTAAATTACATGTTTGATCAATATGAACTCTATATTTAAAAGGTATGATTTGATCAATGGTTAGTCTTCTTTTAAATTCGAAGAAAAAATAAATTAATCGCTGATATTTAATAGAACAATCTTAAATAGCGAATAAATATATCTCCAGCTAAAATAATCAACAATAACCCAAATGTCAGAAAATCGATATGTGATTAATTATATACAATTTGATCAAAAGATTAAATCAGTAATAAAATTAAACATCTATGTATGCATCATCAAATGTAGTAAATTTAACTTGAAAATACAATATTTTTAGAACATAGTAAAATTAATGTATCTTCAATTAAATAATTGAGCAGCCAAATTTTCTTAGGTTAATGTCATGACCCAAAAATGGACGTGATGACACTGGTCTTATCCCACCAAGACAAGTCAGCCTAAAACTCAACCATTACAATAAAGTGCGGAAATTTTATAATCAACTCAAAAATATCTCCAAAATCTGGTTGTCACGTGTACAAGCCTCTAAAGTATTACAATTGATTCAAAAGAAAAACACAAGTCTCAAATGACATTGTTTCTAGAATAGAACAAGATCATAAATAGGAGTAAGAAGGTCCGCTGAAATAACAAGCAACTATGAACTACCTCACAAACCTCCACAAGAAGCCTCAGACAAGAAGAAGAGAAAATATCACAAGGTCCGGGCTAGTAACCTACAAAAATGTAGAAGCAAGGGGTGAGTACCAAACCACACGGTACTCAACAAGTAAACTTCTAAACACAAGCTAAGGTAATAAAATACGAGTACTCCTTACACCTCAACCGAACCTCCACAACTACAACCTGCATACAACCAGCCCAACCTAACAGTTCACAGTTTACATAACACACAGCTCAACAACAACATTTTAACAATTATATATCCTCAACAACAAATTCACTATTCATCAAATCACAACTTCCACAGAAAGGCACTCACAAGATCAGTAACACACAAGATCAAGTTCATCAATGATAAAGATGTGCAATGTCAAGTATAGTGATGCATGTCTGACCTAACGATACACACCCGATGTCTCTCAGTCCGAGACCCATGGGAGACATATCTATCCATGCATCTGTCGCGGCGTGCGACAAGTCCCTCGATAATAGTATCCATCGTGGCGCGCAATATGTCTCTCAATATATATTATCCGTCGCGGCGCGCGACACGTCCCTCGAAATAGTACATCCTCTTTAATTTCTTATTCTTTCTCAATTCACATAACACTTGTCACAACTATGTCTCAGAACAATGCAAATGACATGCTCACATAAATAATGAGGAGATGACCATTTTCATAATAATGCACAATTCACAACAACACAATCGTGATACAACATCAACAATGAGTCAATAAGCCTTTCAAACCATTCTCAACACATCACACATCAATAATTAATTACACATTGCCTTTTATTACCCTTTTTTCATCATTATAATTATTCAATATGGACAAGTCAACCCATCACCAAGTCTCATTACTCCCCAACACATACCACAAGGAAATACACAATTCTATACACTTAACAAGGGTTTAGAAATCCACTTACCTCAAATAACCGAACAATCACTCCGGGACTTGAGCCTTCTCTTTTCGTTGAGCTTCCAAATCAATGCAATCTATTCAAGTACATATTCACAATAAGATTTCAAAACTAACAACACACATTACTATGTGTCTAGTCTAGACCCAGAAACCCACTCAAATCTATTATCAAGTTCCTAACATTGATGCCAATTAACATGTCAACCCTCATATTCTCTAAATTTCAAGCTTAGGATTAGGTCTTAATTCCTCCAAATATCATAAATCTTATGGTATTCATATAATACAATACACCTATTATTCAATTACATTCACCTAATTTATAAAAATCGAGAACTAGATCATACCTATAAAAATATTTCCAGGATGAACTTAACCCACCAAAATAATAACAGTTATGTAGAAATTACACCCATACACCTTTTCTTTAATCGCTTTAGTTTACCCAGGGATTACCAATGGTTAATTGCAATCACTGCCCAATAATTACCCCAAGACTATTGGCCATTGATGCCATATCGATATTCTACTGAAATTGGCATACTGCCAAAGGAAACATCAACATTAACTTCTTCAAAACTAACTAAAGACATATCTCATAATCATTATATAATTATCAACTAATTATTTCCTAATCACTTATAACCCTACAATTTTTTTCTTTAACCATGAATAGCACCTGTGATTTTAAACTCAACATTGAGGCTACACTTTCTCCCTCCAATAATAAGAATAATATAATAATAATAATATGACTCTTCATTAATTAGAAAAGAGCTAATCATTTACAACAATTATCAAATTGAAAATTATTACCTCAATGCATTGCTCTTATGCGACGGCGCCAGGTTGTATTCCCTCACCTTTTCCCTTTTCCTTCTCTTTTCTAAAATAAACCCTACTAACTTATTTTTAATAAATATGGGTCAAGTGAATAGGGTATTAAATATAGGGCAAACTACATAAATCCCTCTAGTTTGGATTCTAATTACTAGAACTCACGATAGTTTCGTAAATTACTTCTTAAATCATATTTCTTCCTTTGGATACATGTATCATTACTCACCAGATACATGTATCCCACGGTTCTAAAAATTGAGATGCATGTTTAATTAATTCATGGACAATTAATTCTAGAAATATTAATCAAATCCTTTATTATAAGGCGGAAATCAAGGAGTGTATCTATGTTTAATTAATTTTATTTTATTACTCTTTGAAATAATAAATTCATTAGTATTATTAATAAAAGATAAAAACATGTATATCTTGGTTATGAAATTTGATTAATTTCAACTTACTACTCTTAAAATAATAAATTCATTAATTTGATGTATCTATTATCAATATATGATGTATCCAATAAAAATAAACAAATTCATTAATTTGATGTATCTATTATCAATATATGATGTATCCAATAAAAATAAATACTTAGATACATGATTGTACGGTATCTAGTATTAATTTCATGTATCTATTTACATATTCTAATATTAAATTTACGTATCTATTTATATGTATCTAGTATTAATTTGATGTATCAAGTATCAATTTAATACGTTACATCAAAAAAATATGTATCTCGAATACATATTGGTAAACATAAACATCTAATTATGTGTATCTAAATATGGAATGTGACTGAAGCACATGAATTTAGATAAAAATCAAGATTGTAGAGTATCTATCATGTCATTAATCCAAAAAAAAATATTCAAAATTAATACCCAAGAAAGATTAGATACATGCATATTTAATAAGATACACTGATAAAAACTAGATACACATAATTGTATTTCAATTATGTGTCTCAATTATGTGTCAGATACATCAATAATATGTCAAAAAGATGCGTAAATCTCCACTTATTGAAACTTTCTAATTACGTTCATGGCTGGTCAGGGCATCTCACTGTGGCGGTGTTTGCTTCACTTTTTTAATTTGTCGGTGTTGCTCATTGCTCGCTGCACTTAGATCCAACTGACCTCGGTCAGATCTACCAAAAATTTAACATGAACACTCCTCCAATTGGGCCTTTCGACCTCTTAATCACCTCTGTCGTTGATGCGATCTTCGGATAGTAACAATTTGAAAACGAAAAGTTATAGATTAATTATATGAATATGCATTGATACATTTAATTTAAAGAGGGTAAGAAACAAGAAATTGATGAATAACTTGTACATAACTTCTGGTTGATTGCGGCAGAAACAATTTTAGAAGTAAAAATCTTGACTAAACGTTAATTAGCAGGGGTGGGGGAGATATTGATAGGGTTGGAGATTGGTTGTCATTAAAACATTAAATGTGGAATTTAAATATAAAGATAATTAATCAATCCTAATTTTAAGGGATATAGGTTCTTTGATTGTATCTTTAAAATATTAAAAGTGGTAATATATGTAATTATTTGAAAGTAGAGGTAAAATTAGTATATATGGTAATAATGTAGGTATAGTTAAGTAGTTTTTCCTTAAATGTATTATGGACTTGACCCATTAACCATCAACAAGTAAATCAATTATTTAAAACTTACCCACTAATTAAATAAGCGTAGTTAAACGAGTAATTCAAAATTCACATTTAAAATTTATGGAAAGGGTCTTTCATGAAAGGAAGAGGACTAATTCTCAAAATGACTTAACGGGTCATTACAGTTAAAATATACACATATAAAAAATAAAAGACGTAAAATTAGAAAATGTCAATGAATAAAATTAGAGCCGTCACTATGGGCTAGGCCCGTTGGGCCGGCCTGGCCTAACCCGTGATTTGATAGGGCTGGGCTACGGTTTTTGGAGCCCATTTAAGAAAAGGGCTTTTTAGCCCGGCCTAAATAAGTCTGTCGATTTGTGGGGCGTGAGAAATATGGATAGGGCCGGCCCGTGGACCAAATAAAAATTAATTAAAAAATAAAAATAAAATAAATTATTATAAATAACAGGAGTCTACACTCAAAATCTTTTTAAAGTTTGAAATATTACAATTTAAATACAAATTATGTTTATAAAATGTGTACTACATAAAATAAAGTTCCTACAAATTATCATAGTTTTTGTGTTTTATTATGATCATAGGAAAATGATTAGGTTAATATTTCTATTTAACTATTTATGTTTTTACTTGAAATCACACTTAATAAATATTATATAGATAATTTTATTTGTGCATTTGATTAACAAATAGTAATACTAGTCGATATTTATGATAATATTTTTAAATTATAATTTAATTTAAAAAATTATTAAACAATATACTTCCCTCCTAAAAAGATTATTCCAGAATAAATGGGCAATAGTTAGGAGAGGTCTGACCTGGCAAAGCCCGTAGCCCACACACTTGTGGGTTGGGCCGACCATTTTTTAACCCACATAAAAAATGGGCTAACCCAGCCTGACCCGTTAAATTGCAAAGCATATATGAATTAGCTCGAATGGGGTGGCCTAGCCCACATTGACACCCCTAAATAAAATGAAAAAAAACACATACAATTATTCATAGTTAATAAAAAAGAAAAAAAAAGAAAAAAGAAAACAGAAGATACTCATACTATCTTCACTCTATGGTTTATATGATCTAGGAAACATATAAATGTTAACATGTCTTTTTAAATTTTTTATCCGATGATTTGTACTTGTATGGATCTTGACTAAATTCGAATGCCTGTTGAAAAGTCCATATTAAAGGGAGATCGCTCCCTAACAACAACAAATATGTATGCTGGAGAGTTCAAATATGAGATTTCTGATTAAAAAAAGAAAACTTATCGCTTCACCATAATTCTTATTGGTAAGATTAATATATCTATATATCATAACATACAGAGAATCAACCATCAAATCGATTCTATAATCAATACGACTTGGCATATCAACACTTTGTAGTCATAAATATTTTATATGAAAGACACATTAGAATTTTACATACATGAAAAATTAGAATCTTAGATAACAAAGACAAACAAAATTACAAAACAAACAAAGAAAAAATAAATTAAAGATCCAGACTTCACGAACTTGACCAATGACCACATACACATTAAAGTATGTATTTGTAATTAAACAGATATCAAGAACTATTGAAACTGAATATTAAACTTGAAGTGTTAACTTCAAGCATGCCATACGATCTGAGGCGGAACTAGGTGGGTGTTCGTGGGTTCGAACGAATCCACTGGAGCTTTTTTTTTGTGTGTTTGTGTTAACTTGTGAACCCCCAAAAAAATCGGTTGACAGCTCAATACTAAGGAAGGACGGTGAAAATATTTTTTAACCTACTGTTGTTGTGGGTTCCAACCCCACAATCAACAAAAAAAAAATCTCTAGTTTTTTTTTAAGAAAGCATGCTTGACAATATTTTTATCTTCTGTCCTAAAATTTAAAACCCTTGATTTTATTTCTATTTTAGGTTTAACAAATTTAAAATATTTGATACATATTAAGTGATAATGTATAAGTACCTCCTAGAGTATGATCGAAATCCTAGCGACACACATTAAGTTAACTAGGGACTTATTATCACCCTGATCTATTTTAAAATGGAATAAATGTCACCCTACATGCAAATTGTTGGAATGTATGCGCCCACTGGTCTAGATGGGACCAGGTCCTCAGCATAGTTAAAATAACAGAAAATAAACAGCGTGCTGAAAGTAAAGATTGCACAACAACTTTACGTGGAAACCTCCTTGCTCAAGGGAGTAAAACCACGACCTGGCCTGCCAGGACTTTTCAAATTGCTTTCACTAATCTTCTCCAAGCAAAAGTAAAAGTCAGTTTACAAAAGGAGATTAGCCTGCTAATCTCCACACTAAGCAATACCTCCTATCACTTAGTTGAGCCAGAGCAGATACAACACTGCCCACTAAGCTATCACCCCTAGATAACTTAGACTTTGCTAAGCGGATACCATACCGCCCACTAAATCAACTAGCTCCTAGATGACTTAGAATTTGACTAAGCAGCAACCAATGCTGCCCACTAAATCAGTTAGCCTCAACTGACTTAGACTTTTACAACGAACACAAGAATCTGAATCCTTTATAGATTAGGAACAGATTTACAATATAAGCACGGAAGTAAAACTCCTAAGACACACTCTGACGCTTGCAGCTCGATCAGGTCCTTGTTGTGCTTGGTGGAGAATACTTCACCAAAATGGTCTTTGCTTGTATACTTGATAAGTTTCAAAATGCAAAAACCTATAAAATGATAGACACAAAATTCAAACTCAACAAAGATGCTTCAGCCCTTTATCAGATCCTTTTGTTGAGTGTAAGTATCGTTCTACCTTGAAGATGGCTTTTTCCTTTTAAGCTTGTGAGTTTTTGTTTGCCAAAATCTTGAGTTTATGTTTTGTTGGAAGAGACTATATCAAAATGAACACAAACTCCTTGGGACCGCCCATTGGCTGAGAGCCTGCTATTTAGAAAAGTTGTGCACCTACCACATCATAAGTGGCAGTTTTTCTGACAACTGTCTTGTCGTCCTTTCACATCACAGTCTTGCATGGACCAGGTCCCTTGCAAACTTCTCTTAGTGAGTTCTTGAGAATACGTGTTGGCTCTCTTCTTTTGAATGAATGAATATTTTTGTTGTTTGTAAGTTGAATATATTAGACAAGAAGAATTATTGTCCAATGTACAAGCAACCTTCTCGCTTCTGATTGGTGAAGTACTGTGCCGCTTCACCAACTTTCTGACACGGACAACTTTTACAACTGTACAACACTTTGACAACTGGACGAGTATTCATACTTTGCAGAGGACTAGGTCCCTGCACTTGTGAGGAGATCATCAAAACACCAAAAGGCATAAGCTTTTATCAATTTCCCTCTTTTTGATGATGACAAACAATTTGCATAACTCCTCACGTGAGTGAACATACATTCATTCAATAACTGGTGTTTCCCCCTTAATTGGTGTCCCTGTCCTTATGAGAAGATCATCAAAACATCTAGGAACATAAACACTTATCAATTTCCCCCTTTTTGACGATGACAAACAACCTGCATAACTCCTCACGTGAGTGAACAAATATTCATTCAAATACATAACAAATTCCCCCTTTGTTAATGCACCAGTAACAACCACAGTTCATTCCCCCTTAGTTCAATGCCCCTAACAACCACAGTTCCCCCTTAGTTCAGTGCCCCTATTCCACAACCAACTTTACAACAAAACTTCCCCCTTTTGACATCATTGAAAAGGTGAAGCAGTAAACATATTCAAGTTAAATGCAAGGCAAATAAAGAATTCAGGGCCTTGGGCCACACAGAACATGTGTATGTAAGCATAAAGAGAATATTAAGCCACACATTAACAAGACAGAACCATAAATAACATTAGATCACAAATACTAACCACTGTAGTCAGACAACAAAACATAAAGCCACAAGAGTTTTAATTAGGATTGAAGAACAAAAAGGAAAACTAAGGAAACAAGACACTTTTAGGACGAAAGGGGAAGGGGAGTGATGATGCGCTTAAACAGAGATAGAGGCTCATTTGCATCCTCATGAGCCTTGATAAACTGCCTGTTGAGAGCCTTAACTTCCTCACTGAGTGAGGCATTTGTCTTCAGTAGCATTGTATTCTCATCCCTCAACTTTTGCAACACCTGCTCATTTCCATCACTGGTACCAGGTCCCCTCGAAACTGCCTTCTGTAATTCAGACTTCAGTGCAGAGATTTCAATCTCTTTGTTATTCAGAATCTCAGTAAGATCCGTCACTTCCCATTTAATAACAGCCTGCTACTCTAGAACATCTGCCACTTGATATATTCCCCTAGTTTTTCCTTCAACACATTCACATTCCAGCATAATAGCAGGGGGCAGATATCTTCAAGTTCATCAGGCTTCTCCATATGAAAAAAAGCAACAACAGATGCCACTGTTCTTATTTCAGTTCTGGGCACTAACACCTTGTTGATGAACTCAAAAAGCAATTGATGAGATAGCATAAAAAAAGATTTGACATTCCAAATTTGGCTAGAATGTCCGGGTCAAAGACTCTGCCATTCAAAACCTCCTGGTTCTCTGTTGCCGTTATCTGATCCTCCCTTGTCATTTCCTTTTCTTCACTTTGTTTTTGCACCCTAGGACCTGGTCCCTTTATGAGTTTTAATTTTCAGCCACCTGTTTTTCTAACTTTCTCCCTTTTCACAGGAGATTTCTTTGCAGCCTTCTGGAGTAGAAAATGAGAAGTTGAATGAACTAGGGTTTTTCAACTTCTTGGGAGATAGGGATCTTTGAAGAAGAATTAGAGTTAGGCATTTTGAGAAAGAGAGAAAAGCTTTGGAAAGGGGATTAGTGAATTTCAACAAGAATTGTTTGAAGAGATTTTGTCATTTGATTCACTAAGAGAAATGTTATATAAAACCAAAAAGACATCGGGTACCCAAACAATAGCGACCTTTGGTTTAAAAGCAAAAAGACGTCTGAAACTGACGCAATGAATGGGCGAGGGACACGTGGCAGTGATGTTGACATACAGACAGTGTAGCGTAAGTGATACTAACCTTAGGAGGACCAGGTCCCCTTTTCAGTTTGCAACCCTGTCTGTATGATTTAATCTTCCCTTCAGCTAGACACACAATGAGTGTATACCTGCATTAAGGTACCAGAAGTGAATTCTTAAGTGACAAGCATTAAAACAAGTATAGATACCTGCCCTCCATAACATAATCAAAATAGAAGACTTTTGTGCAAACTTGTCAAGGAATCAGGTAATCGTGTGCATCCCCAGCCTCGTCCTATTTTTAATGAAACATTCTTTACTCAATGACTTTGTAAAGATATCAGTCAGCTGGTCTTTAGTCTTACAGAACTTCATCACCACATTTTGCTTCTCAACATTGTCCCTCAGGAAATCAGTGATAATCCAAGAAAATGTGCCATGCCTGATGTACTCTTTCGATCTACAAGAAAGCCTGCATAGTCAGCATCTGCAAAGCCAATTAGATCAAGTGAGTCACCTGTTAGGTAGAAGAGGACTAGGTCCTGAGTTCCCTTCAAGTATCTCAGGATACGTTTAGCTGCCTTTAGATGGGATTCCCTTGGTGCTGCTTGAAATCTTGCACTCATCCCTCAATTCCATCTTTATCTAAGTCAAGCTTCACACTTGTGCTCATGGGAATGTCAAGAAATTTTGCCTCAATCGGATTGAACTTTCAAAGCAGTTCCTTGATGTATTTCTCTTGACATATAGAGGTACCCTGACATACTGTTTAATCTGCAGACCTAGGAAGAAAGTGAGTTTTTCCCGTCATGCTCATTTCAAACTCACTACTCATCAGATCAGTAAATTCCTCTTTTGAACCCATTTGCAAGAAGAAATATTGATAGGCGTTAATACCAAGCTCTGGGAGCTTGTTTCAACCCATACAGAGCCTTGTCTAACTTCAACACATGATTTGACAGTTCTGTATCTTCAAAGCCTAGGGGTTGTTTGACATGCACTTCTTTCTTCAGATTCTCATTCAAGAAGGCACTCTTGACATCCATTTGAGAGAGCTTAAATTCCATATGAGCAACACATGCTATCAGAATTCTGATGGCTTCCATTCTGGCGACAAGCCTTGACTTTTTCTAGTAATGGTTTCATGTTCATCAAGTTTGTTTCTGAAGACCCATCTTGTTCCAAAAATTGTTCTGTTGATAGGTCGGGGGACCAGGTGCCACACTTTGCTCCTCTCAAACTGATAGAGTTCTTCTTGCAATGATATTACCTAGTTTGCATCTTGTTGAGCTTCTTTGATGTTCCTTGGTTCAATGGATGACATAAAGGCTGAATATGCAACTAGATTTCTTGTCCTAGATCTAGTTTGAATTCCGAGTCATGTGGAGAGATGAGATTGTCCAATGGATGTGAGAATTGATATTTCCATCCGAACTTTCTGATCAACTCTTCTTCGATTTCAACATCAGATTCAACATCATCAGCTTCATGATCTTGAGATGGAACCTTCTGGGTAGTATCAGAGGGACCAGGTGCTCCTGTGAGATCTGTAGCAATTTCCTTTGTAACCTGTTTGTTTCCAGGATTTAGGATATCCTTGTCTTCCTTTTCCTTGATCAGCTCATTCATCGCATGGTCTCCCTTCATCACTCCTCCTCTGCTTTGAATTCTAACAGGTTCACACAGATTCATGTGGAGAAGTTCCAAAGGTCTGGTAGTGCTCACACCCTTCTTTGCCTTGAAAGAAAATCTTGTTTGTTTGCCTTTTGCTCAGGCGCCACGAACTTTGTCATTTGAGAACTTCAGCTTTGGTAGTCCGCGGATCAAGTCCCCTGCAACAAGCTTGTTAAGTAAAGAGGTACTTACATGACCAGTCGTCTATGCGAAAGATTTGCATCATCAGTTTGAGCACTCAGACATGACAAGTTGTCTTCTTCAGTAGAATCAAGATCACAACATACACATTCTTGACTCTTTTTGCAGACATTACAATTTTCTTAATTGCACAGTTTGTAACCACACACCCTTCAGATATGAACTTGACTTCATTTTTCCTTATCGCAAATATGATACACACTTTAGAGATTAAACTTCAAACCGTCCACATAGTGTACACTGTCTATGGAATGATTTGGAGTTCTTCTTATCTTGCCAATACCAAGAATAAAACCTTTCTTTCCACCGCCAAATGACACACCACCACCTTGGTGTGCTTCCAAAGAGAGGAAGTTTAGAGTATTTCCAGTCATATGCCTTGAGCATCCACTATCCATGTACCAACATTGACTGCTCCCTCTCTTCTGCACAAGAATCACTTATTAGACTTGGGAACCCACTTCAGACGGAGTTCCCAATAACTATCAAAAGGCTTAATAAGAAACCTTCCTGTCCAGGAGGGCAAAATGTTCTTACTGAAATGATAACGGGGACTAGGTCCCTCGAGTTCCCTTTTATCATTGTTTTCAAATCTGACAAATTTCTCATGCTTTACTTTTGCTTTTCTCAGAGTCTCACACTTTTCTTTTAGATGACCATTACGCCCACAGTGAGTGCACAACAGATTGTCAGATACAGACACATATTTGCTATGAGGATTATAAAGAGGTTTTATTTGTCTGCGTCTCAACCCTTTCTTTCCATTGAAACTCTGATTAGATAGATTAGAGAGTATCTAAGAAGAGTCAGTCCATTTTAGAGAGTGACTTAACTCCTCATTGACCTTACTCAGATCCTTTCTCAGTTGAGAATTTGTTTCAAGAGAAGCAACTAACTTGGACTCAAGGATTTTAAGCTTTTCTTCCAGTTCTTCCTCAAAGATTCTAAGCTTTCTCTTTCCACCTACTGAGGTACCAGGGTCCTCTTCAGGTATAATGTTGTTCGTTTCTAGAGTCCCTATTCTTACACTCATTTCAGAAACTTGAGACATAAGAGCAGAGTTCTCATCCTCACACAAACTTATTTTTTCATTCAACATTAAATTTTCAGTGGTTCGTTCATCAACAGAGTCAATGAGCAATGCAACAAGTTTCCTCAAATTTTTAATAGGAAGAGTATCTAGATCATCTTTAAGATCAAAAAGAGTTACCTCATTTAGATCCTCTTCATCATCAGACTTTGCCATTAATGAGAAGATGGAATTGAAGACATTTTCATCATCTTTAATAGCCATCATTGAAACATCTTCATAACTTTCTACATCTTCTTCTGACTCACTTGAATCATTTCCCTATACAGCAAAGGCTTTTCTCACCAACTGATCAACATGAGCCTTTCTCCGAGCACTGTCTAGGACCAGGTCCCTCTTGCGAGGTCTGATGTCCTGAGTTTCCTACTTCTGGCTAGGACAGTCCCTTATAAAATGACCAGGTTAGCCACATTTATGACAAAGGTCATTTGCGTTTGCTACTCTGCTGGTCGAAGCCTTCTTTTGAAAGACGTCATGTTTCTTGATGATTTTTTGAAACCTTTTAGTAACATAGGCCATTTCATCCTCCTTCTGAGTCGCATCATTTTGTGAGTTTTTAAGAGCAATAAATTTCTCCTTCTTTCCCTCCTTCATGTTTGTCCCCTGCTTTTTGTTCAGCTCGTAGGTCTGGAGATTTCCAATCAGCTCATCCATGGAAAGTGTCTTCAGATCTTTTGCCTCTGTTATAGCATCAACTTTGCATTCCCATGACTTGGGAAAAACTTTGAGAATCTTGCGAACTTGTTTGCTTAAGGGAATGGGCTCACCTAAGCATCTTAGTTCGTTGGTGATGGAAGTGAATCTTGAGTTCATTTCAAAGATAGTTTCACTTTCCTTCATACAAAAATTCTCGTATTGAGTCGTAAGCATATCGACCTTAGACTCTTTTACTCGTTGTGTTCCCTCATGGGCTGTTTGGAGACAGTCCCTTATCTCTTTGGCTGATTCACAAGCAGAAATTATGTTGTACTTATCGGATCCAATCCCACACACTAGAATCTTCTTTGTTTTATAGTTCTTCTCTATCTTTTTCCTATCCATCTCATTGTACTCCTTTCTAGTTTTGACAATTGTAGTGGTGAGCTCTCCATCCTTCACCTCCTTTGTAGGAATATATGGTCCATCAAGAATGATGTCCCACAACTCAGTGTCCTCAACGTTGATGTAGTCATGCATTCGATTCTTCCAACAGCCATAATATTGACCATTAAAATGCGGTGGCCTAGTAGAAGACTGACTTTCTTCCATATTAGGTGGAGCAGCCATTCCTTTTGGATCTTTACTTTTCTTGGTGTTAACCAAAATGAAAAGTACCGCTTTGATACCACTTGTTGGAATGTATGCATCCACTGGTCTAGATGGGACCAGGTCCTCAGCACAGTTATAATAACAGAAAATAAACAACGTGCTGAAAGTAAAGATTGCACAACAACTTTACGTGGAAACCTCCTTGCTCAAGGGAGTAAAACCACGACCTGGACTGTCAGGACTTTTCAAATTGCTTTCACTAATCTTCTCCAAGCAAAAGTAAAAGCCAGTTTACAAAAGGAGATTAGCTTGCTAATCTCCACACTAAGCAATACCTCCTATCACTTAGTTGAGTCAAAGCAGATACAACACTGCCCACTAAGCTATCACCCCTAGATAACTTAGACTTTGCTAAGCGGATACCATACCGCCCACTAAATCAACTAGCTCCTAGATGACTTAGAATTTGACTAAGCAGCAACCAATGCTGCCCACTAAATCAGTTAGCCTCAACTGACTTAGACTTTTACAACGAACACAAGAATCTGAATCCTTTATAGATTAGGAACAGATTTACAATATAAGCACAGAAGTAAAACTCCTAAGACACACTCTGACGCTTGCAGCTCGATCAGGTCCTTGTTGTGCTTGCTGGAGAATACTTCACCA
>JAJOOH010015453.1:0-23129 GCA_029582605.1 Solanum gracilifrons
ATTAATACCACTTATCTAAAAAAAAAAAAAAAAAAAAAAAAGATGATGAGCTCCCTTTTAATGTTCTCTGTCTCCACAACATCTTTTCCTCCTACAAGCAAATGATCAATGTGATTATTCCTCTTGCGAACATTTGCAATTTTCTGGAAGAACTTTGTTTTTTAATCAGCCTATTTAATCCACAATATTCTTGATCTTTGTCTCCATGCAATCTCGTCTTTTTTGGAATAATCTTCAAATTCCATGAATAAATTAATTTTCTAAATGGCCTCTTCAAATTAAAGATCTATTCTGTTGAATATTGTCAATCTTTGCAACTTTGCTCAGAATCAAATCTTTTTTCTTCTCCAAGTTCTCATAGGTGCTTGAGCACCACTATGTCAATTTAGCCTTCAAAGCTTTTACCTTGGTTGCTAAATATAATTTGGCCTTCTGTTAATAATAATGGAATACCACCAAACCTTAAATTTCTCATTGAAACCTTTAGTTTCCAGCCACCATCGTTCAAATTCGAAATAGGACTTCGTGTTTCCAACTGCCACTCTAAAGGGCAATTGGTGTGTATTCAGAACAAATTCTAGGGAGAATCTCTTGCTTAACATTATTGAATTTTTCTCCCCATTCAGTATAGTATAAGAAATTGTCAATCCTGGAAGAGGTCTTTAGATTGTTCCTTCTAGTTCAGGTATAGCTTCTCCTATCTAGTTGAGGATAAATCAACTCCATCTCCTCAACAAAATCAGAAAATTCAGTTCTGTATGTAGAGGTTTTGGAGCAATTCTTCTACTCTTGAAGCATATCTAGCAATATTAAGTTATTAACATCACCCCCTATCACCCAAGGTCCTGTAAACAAACTTCTGATCAACCCTATTTTCCACCATACTTCTTGCCTTTCTTGATTGCTATTATGTGTCGACCCAAAATCATTAGTTGTCGACTTGAATCTTCATGGTCAAAGTAAGCACCAACTTTAGTACTTCTCCTTCCCAAGTTTTGCCAACCCATAATATCAAAATACCTCCCCTAGCTCCACTTGCCTTTAATTGCCCATACTTGACTCCCTTGTTTCCCCACACCTGCTGTATTAGTTCCCCCAATATGTGCTTCCAATTAAGTTCCCTTCAAACAAATGATATCTACTTCCCATTTTTAACCTAAATTGTTGATCACCCTCCTTTAATCTCAACAATTTAATAATACATGATTAGTTACAGTTCCATTTATTAGTTAAAGGCAATTGCATAGTTGAGTACAGTGAAAGTTAGTTAAGAGCAGTTTGATGGTAACACATTCAGTTTTAGCTTAAGAGTACAATTTAGTTCAATTTACTATATAGCCTGTAATCAATTCATTGTACATTCATGATATGAAATATACAGATCTCTATCTCTCTCTCTCTCAATTCTTCTTCTTCCTTGCTAACTGTTTTCTCGAGAAACTCCTGAAACAGTGCTTCGATCCTCGAATTCATTGTGAATTCCTACAACCAAGTAGCATTGGTAACATCGAGCACCAATGGTCTAGTGGTAGAATAGTACCCTACCACGGTACAGACCCCGGTTCAATTCTCTACCAACAAGGGTTGTGGTGGAGTGGTAAGTACTCCTTTATCCTTAACCAAGAGGTCTTGGGTTCGAGCCCCTTTGGGTACGGAGTCACCTTTGTTAGGGAGCGCTTTACCCCCCAATGTGGGACTTCCCGGTGCGAATCCGGATTTAGTCAGGCTCCAAGGTGGGTACCGGACACCAGATGGAAAACCAAAAAAAAAAGGTAACATTGGTAACAGAGCCAATCTATTCTTGGATGTTAATGGCAAAAGGAACATGGTCTGCCGATAATTCTCCAACATAAATGGGGGAATTGAAGGAAATGATGCAGAATTTGGCAAAGAAAATGGGGACTTAGGCAGGGGAAGTTGCAAACCTAAAGAATTTGGATCAAGTGGTCATGGAATTGAAGGAACATTTGGTCAGCTCGAGAATCTAGGAGGGAGAAAACTCTTATGGAATAGGATGGTCCTTCGGCTGCAAGGCTTTCTGAAGAGAGAATTCATCATTCTGAAGAGAGAACTCACAGACCCAGGAGTCCTATCAATTACAACACTTATAATTCCAATTTCTCAACGTGGGCGAGAAAGGAATTTTTGATGTTTTTGGAGAGGATTTGAAATCTTGGTTATTCAAGATAGAACAATTTTTTTCAATGGAAAATGTTACTAATGAAGAAAAGGTATCAGTTGCAAGGCCTGCAATTGGAAGGAGATGCTATACAATAACATCTCTCTTTTATGAGATATAGGCAATATTTACAACTGCTACTTGTACCGAGTATGTGATGGCCATGGTTGAAAGATTTGGTACCGACTTCAATGACCCTATGGAGGAGATTAAAAAGATCAAGCAGGTGGGGAGCGTGAAGGAGTATCAAGCTATGTTTGAGAAACATATGACTAGGCTGAAACTTTCACAGGAAAATGCTATTAGCTGATTCATTAGAGGGTTGAAGCATGAATTAAATATTTTTGTGAAGATGACCAATCCTATATCATTGTTTCATGCTTATAAAAGTAGTGCAAGACTAGAGGAGGCATATCTTACTGGGATAAGGCAACCAACTAGACTTCAGAGTTTCGATTCCTCTAGGACAATAAGTGATCATAGAATGCAGAGTAAACCAAGGTTATTGCCTACATCTGGGATCAATAACTTTTTTTCTTCTAAAGGAGTCGGTAGGAGGACAATGAACATAGAAGAGATCAATGAGAAGAGGGCAAAAGGATTGTGCTATTTCTGCAATGAAAAATACACATTTGGCCATAAATGCAAAAATTCCAAACAGTTGTATCTGTTGGAATTGGAAGAAGTAGAGGGTGATGATAATGTGGAGGAACAAGGTAAGGAGATCCAAGAAGGAGGGTTCAATCAACTAGAATTGGCTCAACCTACAGAGCTATGGAAATTTCTATTCATGCATTAAATGGTTCCTTAGGTTATCTATAGAACCTTGAAGGTGGTTACCACTCCAAGAAAGAATTACACATATTGATAGACACTGGGAGCTCACACAATTTCATAGATCCTGACTTGGTAAAGAAACTAGGAGGTGAGGTTAGATCTACTATTCCTCAGATGGTAGCTACAACAAATGGAAACATGAGGGTGAATAAGGTGTGTACAATCAGCTGGTTGTTACAAGGAGCTGAGTTTTTACTCCTTCCCTTGGGTTCTTGTAGAGTAGTACTGGGAGTACAATGGTAGTAACCTTGGGGGACATTAAGATGAATTTCAGCAAGCTAACTATGGAATTCTAATACAAAGGGAGAAAGCATTTACTAATAGGTGTTGGCAGTCAATTGAAAACTCCTAGAGATGGAAAGATGGCTAAGCATTCAGGTAATCAATCTCAACTATGCATATGATTCAAGTAGCACCCTTGAGTAGTGCAGAAGAGCGATGGCATACACTAGGGACTAATGAGGAACATGACAAAGATGTTAGGCTATTACAATTACTTTCAGAATTCAACAAACTGTTTGAAGAGCCTACTAAGTTACCTCTTTTTAGAGATGTTTTATTGTATTGCATAATGGGACCAAACATGTGAACAAAGGCCTTACAGATACCCTTTCAGTTAAAAAGGATATCATTGAAGGGATAGTACAACAATTGTTGAATCAGGGAACTATCCAACCTAGTTGTAGCCCTTTTACATCACCAGTGGTTTTGGTGGGGAAGAAGTATTGGCTATGGAGGCTTTGTGTAGACTACACGGACTTGAACAAGCATACGGTCAAAAACAAGTTTCTGATTCCTATTGTGGAAGACTTATTAGATGAATTGGGAGGGTCCAAGATCTTTTCCGAAATAGACTTAAGGTTTGGATATCATCAGTTAAGAATGGCAGTTGAGGATGTACCTAAGACTACTTTTAGGACTCACTCTGGTCACTTTGAATATTTGGTAATGCCATTTTGGTTTGTCAAATGCACCAGCAACCTTCAAGGCTTAATGAATTTTGTCTTCCAGAAATTCCTCAAAAAAGAAGTCCTAGTTTTCTTTGATGATATACTGATTTACAACAGTAATATGGAGGATCATCTGAATCATTTGAGAGTTGTGTTTGAGGAGATGCAACTGCACCAACTCTTCGCCAAGAAGAGTAAGTGTTTCTTTGGGGTCAAGAGGATTGGATATCTTGGTCATTCTATTACAGCAAAAGGTGTGAGTACTGACCCTCAGAAAGTGGAAGCTGTGAAAAATTGGTGTACTCCTACCACCCTTAAGCAGCAAAGGGGATTTTTGGGTTTGGCTGGATATTATAGGAGGTTTATTCAAGGATTTGGTGTGATTTGTCAGCCATTACCTGATCTAACAAAGACGGATAGCTTCAAATGGTCAACTACTGTTGATTCTACTTTTGCAAAACTGAAGAAAGCATCGACGCAAGCTCTTGTGTTGGCCTTACCTAATGTTCATAAGACATTTGTGGTGGAAACCGATGAAAGTGGTTGTGGCATAGGGGCAGTCCTAATGCAAGAAGGACATCTCATAGCCTTCATCAGTAAAGCCTTATCACCTAGACATGCAACATCAATTGCCTATGATAGGAAGTTAGATTGTACAAGCAGTAACTAAGTGGTCACAATACTTGTTGCACCAAAAGTTTATTATAAGGACTGATCAAAAGGCTCTGAAATTCCTTATGGAGCAGAAACTGCATACCAACTCTCGGCTTGTTTGGTTGACTAAGTTGATGTCTTTTGATTATTGTATAGAGTACAAAAAGAGGAGTGGGAAACAAGGCGGCTAATGCACTCTCAAGGATCAATGGGGCTGAACTCCTAGCTTTGGTAATTTCTCCTACCAACACTGACTTATTTCAGGCTATAGTAGATAGCTGGAAATCAGACCAGGAGCAAACTACTCATCCAAGAGTTGCAGACTAACCCTCATACACAAACATTTCACTTGGACTCAAGGTCAGTTGAGAAGGAATGGCAGACTAGTGGTTGGCAAGGGGTGGGAGCATTATGAACTTATGGCATGCTTCTTCTCACAGAGGACATTCTGTAGTAGAAGCTACCTTGAAGAGGTTGCTCACTTTATTCTACTGGAAGCATATGACGCAAGCGGTAAAGGAATTTGTGAGGAAGTGTGATGGGTGTCAAAGGAGTAAATCAGATTTGGCTGCTTATCGTGGGTTGTTCCAGCCCCTGCCTATTCCAGATGTTGTTTGGTCCCAAATAAGCATGGATTTCATTGATGGCTTACTTAAGTCCAATGGATATGAAGTCATCCTAGTAGTGGTTGATCGACTCAGCAAGTATGGACATTTCATTCCATTGAAACACCCTTACACTGCCCAGTCAGTTACTAAGGTATTCTTAGATGTTGTGGTGAGACTACATGGACTACCTGATACTATTACTAGCGGCAGAGATGATGTTTTTTAAACTTATCATTTGCATATCATCTGCAATAGTTGCAATGAAGATGCTTCCAAATGGTTTTCTTGTTTGCCTATGGCTGAGTATTAGTACAATACCTCCCATCATTCACCTATCCAGACTACTCCCTGTGAAGCTTTATATGGACGGCCACCTCCATTACACCTTCCTTATCTTCCTAGCGAATCTATTTCAGCAGAGGTTGATAATACTCTTCTAAATAGAGAGCTTAAGCTACAACTACTTAAGCATCACCTATTGAGGGCTCAACACAGGATGAAGCAACATGTTGATTCTCACAGGAGTGACATGCATTTTGAAGTTGGTGATTAGGTATACTTCAAAGTTCAACCTTACAAGCAAGCAACTATTGCGGGTCATTCACTCCACAAGTTGGCTACTAAACATTATGGGCCATTTCAGGTTCTTAAGAGGGTAGGTCCAGTTGCTTACACTCTTATTGCCAAGTTCAGTGAAGATCCATCCCACCGTTCATGTTTCCCTATTGAAGAGGTGTTATGAAATCCAGCTCAGGTATCTTATCCCCCTGTGGTTGACTTAGCCAATCCACACTGCCCTAATCCTGAGTCGGTACTGCAGAGAAGAATGGTTAAGAAAGGTAATAAAGTTGTGTCACAACTTTAGGTTAAATGGCATTGGTTACTAGCAGATGTTGCTACTTGGGGGTTTGCCACCACCTTGAACACCATATTTCCTTTATATGATCCTTGAAGACAAGGATCTTGTATTGGAAGGGAGTTCTGTTAAATGATTAGTTACAGTTCCATTTGTTAGTTAAAGGTAGTTAGTTAGCTACCGTGAAAGTTAGTTAAGAGCAGTTAGTTGATAACAGATTCAGTTTTAGCTTAAGAGTTCAATTCAATTACTATATAGCTTGTAATCAATTCAATGTACAATCATGTTATGAAATATACAGATTTCTCTCTTTCTAAACTCTCTCTCAATTCTTATTTTTCTTCCTTATTAACTGTTTTCTCGAGAAACTCTTGAAACAGTACTTCGATCCTCGAATTCATTGTGAATTCCTGCAATTGAGTAACATTTAGTCCCCCACATTCCATTAAATTATTTTGACATCCATCATAACACCCTAGAGTTTCCTTTCCTCTCGATTGACACATCTATCTCACTGTCACTTTCCTGCTCTATGTGTCCAATATTAAAAGGTTCAACATCCTCAATGTTCCATGTCGCATCATCAAAGCAATCGACCAATTACATGTCTTAATGGTCACCATTAATATCAATTTGTGCTTCTCCTTCTTCAATATTTGTCATTGCATCTACATAATCTTCTCCTTTTCTTTATTTCATTTTTTTGTACTACTTGCTGGCTGATTTCTACTGTGATTTTTTATCCCATGTCTCCAAAGCTACTATCAACAAAGACAAGGTATGTGCAGATTGCTTCAATCTTGAATGTTATGTCTCCCCATCCCACATTAAATGTAACTTCTGGAATAATAATGACAGATTTGTTCCCTCCTTGTACTGTCGCAATGCTTATAAATCATCCAAATTTGTAGTGTTTTCTGGAACAAAAGAAGTTTCAGTATTGTTCATTTAGCTTCCACCTTCTCATATGGGTGCAGGGTTTTTTGAAGCTTCTCGGAGTACAAAGACTATCCATTCCATTGTTTTCTTTCTGAAAGTTGTTCTGCACATCAAATTCCGGTTTCTTTCAACCCATTCAAACCAAACTTCAGCTCTGGCTGCAAGCCTGGTGATATCGTAAGACTTAAAACATACTGCAAAGTAGAAACTTTTGCCCCCATAAACGCTTACATCGAATACTCGCTTAGCTCACTCTTATGAGACCCCGTAAAATAAATCTTTTAATAAATGTCCCGGGAAACAAACACCATAGCTCAAAAATCTTGAAATAAAAAGCTGAAAAATAATAATCACACAAGGTGACTATTACTCTAAGGAAAGAAAAGATTCAAATCCAGTAAGCAGTTACTGGAAAAGAGGATTCTGCTCTTAATTAATGAAGAATTATTATCGTGCTTTTTTATTGTTAAATTTATCTTCAAACAAAAAATATCTAAGTTACTTTTAATCAAGAAAAATATCTATGTTATTACGCTTGTACCACCAAACATGACACATGGAATTACATTGTAATTACTTAATTACTAACAAACATGTATGTGTAGTTATTTTTGAGTAATTACTGTACTAGTAAGTGGTAACTACAAAAAAAATACTGAACTTACATTCACAGGCAAACTAAGTCCATTATTGGCTCTGTGAACATGCGTGCAAGTTTAGTATTTTTTTCAGTGTTCAAGTAGTTTTTACCTCTCCCGGATGTATTATGGTTTTGTACTTCCTCACAAATGGCGAGCGTGCCTCTTCATTGAACTAGAACCAAGTCATTTAAAAAAAGTCAATTATGATTGATTTGCAGTATCTAAGACAAAAATGTATTAAAATGTCAAACATACTTACGTTTGCAATGTGATTTTCTGCTGCAACCCTGGGCTTAACCACATCACAATTGGCGATGATCAAAGTATTAGGCACTGACTTATCCGTCTGGAAAGACAAAAGTTTAAAGATTAAAAAAATATATGAGCCTAATTATAGAATCCAGAAACTCAACTCATTTGCTGTACATGCAATGCAACAATAAATTATCATATTTGTCAACACTTGCCTGTTAGAAAGCAAACTATAAAAATGAATTATTTGATAATACTAATATCAACAGCAATAATGACAATAATAATGGTAGAACTGAACTCTAGCCATCGTGGTAGCAGGGCCTGGTCAGCCCACGAAACCACCCAAGCCTAGCTCACTAAAACTGGCCCCAACCATTACTGTAGCAGGTAGGAGCTAGCTCGGACCCTAAGGGAACTTGAACCAGTTAATCACATCCCAAACTTCTAAGTTCTAACAGCTCAGGACTGGTCTGTAACTCTGGCCTGCAGCACGCCAAAGCCCACTTCTTAACTCCTCAAGTCAAAAGTAATTTTCAGGATGCTACTTCAAATTTTGAAATCTTTGATCTTATATTTCTAAATTTAAGATCACAAGCAACAATACAGAAATAGCTGCTTGTTAAGAAAAGGCACACTTTAATACAAACAACTTAATTGCTACTTAAACCTATAAACTCTACAAATAACCTGTTCACAAATCAAGCAATTGACATGAAATTGAATAATCAATATTGATATTCTTATATATAAAAAATATAGAAAGCTTTATAATAGCACCCTCTGCCTATGTTAGAGAACTATATCTACTTTAAAGATGATTAGAGAAAGAAAATTAACAATACACATGATTAAGTAAAAAAGTAGAGGCAGTGGGGTAATTATACATCACAAAAGATATCAAGAAATTTACAATGGAAGTTCAAAAACTAAAATATGGAAAAAAGAAAATTATTGGGGTATGCTTCAGGACACGAAGGAAGAAAGATGATTTCAAACAGTATTTTATACCTAAAGCACATGGATTTCATTTCCACCTTTACAATGGAACTGCAAATTACTTAGTAGGGATGATAACTTAGCACCAACCCAGAGGCACAATAGATAATCTAAGACCACAATAAGAGCCTATTTAGATAGGCTTTATAGAAGCCAAAAGCCATTAAGTTTTGTCTCTTTGGCTTAAGAACAAGTGCTTAAAAGCATTTTTTATTTTACCCACACTATAAAAGTGCTTAAAAGCACCTAAAATAAGCCACAATCCAAACAGGCTCTAAGTCATATTTCTAAGCTTCTAAGCCTATCCTCACACAATAAACCAAACCTCAGACTAGAAATTTTTATATATGATACTCGAACTAACAAGCTTAAGATCAGAGGTGGGCGTGTGCTCCAGTACCTCTTCCACTCAAGCATCTCAACAAACCAAAGGAACGCATGAAAATAACAAGGATTATATACCCCCAAGACAAGTAAATTATTGATATTAATTTTATAATAAAGAGATTTGTTAAAAGAGGGAGAGTAGGTGCCCTCAATCCCAAAAAGAAACGAAAAAAAACAAGACATAAATCACCTACACTAAAGATAACCTTTTTTCATTAAGAAAAGAGTATACTTCTACAAAATCTTGGTGATATGGTAAATCTTTTGGGATATCAATGTAAAATACACAGGAAATGCTGAAAATATTAACCAGAAAACAATAATCATGTGCAATGTAGGCTTGCCTGTTCAGAAAGGTAGAGTCGCTGGCGGTTTTTATAACGACCCAGCTCAACTACTGGACCCCACCTGTTGCCAAAGACATAACCATTAATATGACTGATCAATTTTTATACCAAACAACTTGATAAGACCAAGATCAAAATGAGATAGCAACACTAATTTTCAAATGTTCATAGAAAAAACAAGATTATTATCCACTTCATTAATTAAACATATAAATGCAAGGCCAAAGAGTTCTGTAGATAACCATCACATAGAAATAATAACCACATCTCTCTCTCTCACACACACAAAAAAAAAAAGAATCACATACCATATACAAAACAACCCAGGTACTTAATTTGAGATCAGAACTTAAACAACATGACCTGAAATGATAAACCATGGAACCAACTAGCTCACAAGTAGAAAGGACATCCCATATATGTTGTTTAACCATGTGCAAGATGCATATACTCTACCACATACATAGTATTTGACCACCATGGCCAGGTATGGATACAATATACTCCTAAATACATAAGCATGCGTCCTACTTATCATTCAGAGCATACCTCCTCAACAAAGCAATCACCCAGATGGTAATTATTCAGAACTTTTTTTTGCTTCTTTTGGAATTCAAAACTTGGTTTAAAGGATACAAATTCCTTTTTTTATAACACACCTCAGTTATTCCGCCACCTGCTACCTCGAATTCAGATCTTGGTGAAAGGGTTAGGAGATTCTCCTAAAGAGATTTTCATTTTAATGATGAAAGGGAACAATCAAAAGACATATCACAAAGTCATATACCAAATTAATATCTATCTTCCAAGTTTTAAAGATTTGTTTTCCATTTCTAAACTACAAAACTTACTTATAAAGTTCTATTACAATAATGGCCTAAGTTTTAACATTAGGCATATACTCAGATTTAACTTTTGTCATCAAATCTGTGATTTCTAATTGTTCACCTGCAACTATACATACAAATAACATAAGCAAATATTCAGTTTCATGAGATCAATTACATGCCTAAGAAAGCAAAAAAAAAACAAAATGAGCTTTCGTCTTCATCAATACAACTTGGTTCAGCATAACAAAATTATACTATACTGCAAATGAAGAAAGAAATCATAATACCGGCAAGAAAGAGAAGGCCATGTATTGCTATGGTTAGTGAACCAATCATACAGCACAGGGATATTAGACTTCCACACCAGATACTCCTCACCATACTTGCTAACATTCTTCTCCCCATCTTCACTACTTGATCCCCTAAGAGCCAAGTTTCGTTTTCCTTCGTTGCCACTTACAGCACTTGGGGTAACTACCATGTTGGTTCGTAGATGGATCAAATCTTTACAACAAAAAGAAGCAAGAACCAACAGAAGTTTTAATGGCTCAAAGTGGATATATATCACCGCAGAACCCTAGTCAGTTAAAAAAACCAAAAATGGTAGAACAGCCGCTATGATTATTTTATGCCCTAATTTGATGTGAGAAAATATTAGGGAAACTATGGTCTAGATATATAACGGAGATGAAGAAGAGCTTGTTTGGATTGACTTAAAAGTTGGTCAAACCTAATTTAAAGTCATTGTAGCTTTTGGAAGTGTTTGACAAGGTTAAAAATAACTTAAAATAAGTTTAAAATGACTTTAAAAAGGTTAAAAACCAAAAGTAGGTCTCCCTCTACTTTCTCTTTTTTGACTTAAAAGTCATACAAGTTTGACTTTTTATTTTTCGACTTAAAAGCTACTCCCTCCGTTTCAAAAAGAATGACCTCTTTCCTTTTTTGGTAAAATTTTACTTTCAGCTTTCCACGTGGCATGTTTAAGACCACAAGATTAAAGGACAATTTTGTACATTTGACATAACTTTAATTTAGGACCACAAGATTCAAAACTGTTTTTTATTTTCTTTAAACTCCGTGTTAAGTCAAACTAGACCACTCTTTTTGAAACGGAGGGAGTACTTTTTTTTAAGTCAATCCAATCAGGCTCGAAGAAATTAAAAAACTTTCATACGAAATACTTTGCACGAGACAAAAATATTCTTTGATTTTGTCCAAAAAAAACAATCTCCAATCATCCTAAATTGACCATTTACAACATTTTTTAAACAATCTTTGTTCACATGGGGAGGCAGATGGGGAGGCAAAGAGAAAAGGAGGTATATAAACAAGGGTTTCACCGTGGATAATTAGTGGGCAATTATACCCCTACATGTCGATTCACTACATTAATGAATTGCGAAAACTTCCGAAAGTGAGCAGTTCAACTAAGAATTAACTGAATTAACTCCAGAGTTAAAATAAGTCAAATATCACACTTCATTAAACAGCAGATTGCATTTCCACATTTCTGTAAGCACTACTTTAGAAATTTTGAAAGAAATAACTACCAATCTACACTATTACCCTATTTTACAAATTTGTAGCAATTGTTGCCTCAAAATCCATCTCATCTTAAGAAACCAGATATCAATAACCTTTATCAGTAATTTCATTATTTTAAACCGCTCATGAAAAATTGTAGCTTCCTCCTAGATAGATCTAGGTACATTAAAGCAAAGTCAGTGAAATCAGCAGGCCAAAACTCAAAAGGAAATCTGAAACAGCACAACCAGGGGCAGACCTACATGGTTGTAAGAGGGTTCATATGAACCCACTTCCTCAAAAAATTACACAGTATATACAGACATATATAATCTTTTTTTTAAACAATATTGCTATATATTAACATTTGACTCCACTTGAACAAAGAACAACGCCTAGCCTAGTGGCAAAGTGGGTTCAATTTTCAAAAATGGCCCCAAGTTCGGATCGCACAAACTACAAATTACCTGCCTCTTTCTTTTAAACATTAAAACCCTTCGGTCCTTTTTCCCTTTCTGTAGTTTTCCCCAAAACCTTTTTTTAATATAATACAACTGAACTTAAAATAAAATAAAAAAGGTTCCCAGTTCCAATCTAAAAAGGAATAATAGTCCCCAATTCCCAAAAGATCAACACCTAGGGATCGTTTAGTAGAGTATATTAGAAAAAAAAATGCATGTATTAGTTTTATGCATTACTAGTACCATGTGTATAACTAATACCGCTTGTATTAGACTATTAGTTATACACTCTATTTGATATAAGGTCCATATAGCTAGTGCATGGAAATACATGGTATTAATAATGCAATGAGTTCTAATATATGCATTAACATGGTTAAAGACACAATTGTTCCTCAAAACCTTTTCCACATCTTTTCCATCATATTTGAGGAGGATATTTTAGTAAAAAAAATTGTGAAATCGAATGGACGATGACTTATGAGCGGGTGTGTTGTGCCTCATACAGGAAAAAAAATTAATATTATTTCTGATGATAGTACTATGAATAAGTTTCAAGAAATGAAAAACTCGCAAAACACAATTTTGATAATATATTTTAATTAATCAAACTTTGTTTTGTTGTTATTTTATTTGCTTCTTTGCGAATTTATGTTTCCGTTTTATATATTGAACCCACTTAGTGAAAATTCTGGTCCGCCACTGCTGCACAACAATATACTGAATTAGCTGCCATATCTCCTAGATCAAAGCATTAGTGATGCCTAAGCAAACAATATGCAGCAACAATAGTTCTTATCCAATAAAGTGGTTCAAATAATTGAAGCATGGGCCACCAAAAACAAAATCCATCTACTGATCCAAGTCCAAAACATCCCCCAATTATGTTCATAAAGTCAACCTCTAGTGTATACCAGTGGTTTGGATGGCGAAAGGCGATAAAAGGCTACAAGGGTCTGCCTAGCCACAAGGCGAGGCAAGCGGCAAGGCGCTTGCCTTTATGAAGTGCAACCCAATTAATACCAAAAATTAAAATATTTAATTGCATATATAAATAATCAAAATCTCAATAGCAATAACATATTATCAAATATTTCAATTCAAAAACGGAAAATAGATAGTACATACTAAAATTCTAGAACTTGAATGAGAAAAAATAGAACAAAAGTCAAAGCAGTGAGAAAAAAACTTGAGGTAGAAGTGACTCTCTGAAGAAGAAGAAGAAGAAAGAAACAGAGAAAGAAGAAATTTGAAGAAGAAAATAAAAAATACATATTGGTTGGGCTTTAGAGTCATCGGAAAAGTTTGGTTGGTCGCCCGAGGAGTCTAGTCGAAAATCCTAAAATTGCCTTTTAACTTTTAAAACCATAAATTAGTCGCCTTTTTAAAGAAAATAGCCTTTCTCGCCATGGCGTCGCCTTTTGAAGATCACCTCGCCACAAAGTTAAAAGGCGATGAAGGGTCACCTCTCTCCATTGGCGACAAGGCGATCGCCTTTCACAACACCGGTGTATACACAGTAAAGAGTGGCACCATGTATTTAGGTATTTAGTAGGCCTATTTATTTTTCAATGAATACGGGTTAAAATTCTATTGAAGAAACTTCCCAGCAAAACAGGAGACGTTGGCCGAGGATAATTACGAACAGTTACAAAAACTCAATCACTACAGTAATTGCATTGAATTAAAGAAATCAAACAGAGGATCTATGTCATATAAATTATTTACTCAGACAGGTACTGCATATGTCCATATTACTGCTCTCTTAAATTTTACTTATTCAACATAAGAAAAACTACCTACTATCCACTACAGATGACAGTTCAACAATGGCCTAGGCAGTGTTATTGAGGACTATCGCTTTGTAGCTTAAAGCGATGAAGCAATGTGACATGTGAGGTTAGGGATTCAAAGTCAAAATCATGAGCTTTTGAGAAGTTTGTTACAAACAATGACGCAGAAAATGATCCCAATGTGAAACGATCAATTCTTTTACCTCATGAAAAAGGAGCTGGACAATACCTACATTACGTATATTAGATGGTTTAACCTTGAAATTAGTTATGCCACCAGGGCTCTGGTCTAGAGGTAAGAGCACAACATATGATATATGAGTAAAACGCACCATACGAATTTGAACCTTCCACAAACAATGGCCTTTAGATGGAGAAGGGTAGAGGGACAGACACATCATCCACCAAGTTTCAACTCATGTAGCAATGCCCTTCGGTGGAGTGTTATCAAAAGCAAAAGATGCAAAAAAGCTCTAAGGTCCCTTGGGGTTTTAAGCTCAAAATAAAGCTTGCTTTAAAGTTTAATAAAAAAAAGGTGCAAATAGAATATATATATATATATATATGAAGCATAAATTACAAATATGTAGATAAAGAAATTGATTCTTTTTACGATAAAGTAAATGTCAATTGTTTAGTGTCGCCTCTTTAGGAAACACTTATTCGCAAGGAAAAAATTGTCTCAAAGCCTTAATGACGACATTGAAGTGCACATCAAATGAGGCAAAGCGCTCAACATGTTTTGAGCCTCACTTCAGGTCTTTGGCTATGGCATTTAATTTTCTTGTTGATGTAAGTGCGCTTTAGGCGCACTTTTGATAACACTACATTACAGGACCAAATTCATATATGTTCGCAATCTTGAATTTAACATAAGTTGCTTATATTGTTGGTGCTTTCATCCAGCGATAACACTGCATTTTACAGTTTCATTGGTGCTTTCATCCAGGAATAAATTATTTTGTTGTGTGTATTTTATGTTGTAACTTTTATTCAGCGATAAATATATATATAACAGTGCTTGTGTTGGAATCGAGTAATGTGTACTTCACGCCTCCCCTCTCACTTTCTGTTTATTTTTCTCTTTTGCTCTTTTTCCTTTTAATAAACTGATAACACCAGATTCCAAATTAATTATATCTTCCCAATTGAAAAAAAAAAAGGGGAAAAGTGTATCACAAACATTACAACAGAAACAACAAGGCAATGTGGGAGCTTCTTCATGAATAACCCTCATCTGCCCTGAATGTCTTGGGCCAAGACAAACCAAAGAGCAAAAGTCGTTAAATCCTAGACCTAAAGTAATCAAACACCATTGCAAACAGAGTCCAGCACACATAGAATACACATAACAAAGACTCCAAACGCAACAAAACCGAAAAGCAGAGGTTCTAGAAATGTATAACATACCAAATATACTTTCAAGAAAGAAAAAAGAGACATATATACCTGCAAGAGAGCGAAGGCCAAATGAGGTTGTGATTAGCGAACCAGTCATAGAGGACAGCTACGAGTGACTTCCACTGAACATACTCCTCGTCCACAGCAGCAGCTCTCTTGCTAGCACTACCTCTCATCTTGCCGGAACTGTGAGGTTCCTTTTCTCTTTCGTCTTTGGATTTGGCAGCAGAACCCTTTGGCCTGCCACGCCTTTTGGGCTGGGAAGAAGGCGTTTCCATGGTAGAAATTTGTTGGGGGGAAAGTTAAACCCTTCGAAGAAACCCTTGGAACAGATACGGACCTACCAGACAGTAGTGAAAAAAATAGTGAAAAGACTTGAAACTGAAAGGGTTTTGTAGAAATATGAAAATGACCAAAACACAAGTCTTGCCTCTTGGATCTTTCTATTTATAGAAAGGTATTTTGATTTACGAAACCACAATCTTGATCCACCTTTTCCCTCTCTTCTTGTCCAAAAAATTATTGAAGTTGAATTTCAAAACTTAGTTTCTGAAGTTGAATTCTGAAAAAAAAAGTAAAAACGAATCATTGTCAAATGCCTCCATGAGTCATATTTATCTGAAGAGTTTACAGAACTGAAAATAGTAACGTGTAACACTATAATTGTCTAGAAATAATAAAGACAATAAAAATGATAAAAGAGGAAATCATGTATTGCATATCAAGAAAGTCATCTTAAAATTAATCTCCGCACAAACAGCTACAGACTCAGAATACTTCGTCATGCTCCATTGGTGCATGGATCTCTGGACATTTCTCAAAAAGGAGTACAACAAGTGTAGAATAAAAAATTAAAAAAAATGTGTATCCAATAAGGGATCGTTTGGTAGGGAGTATTAGGAGAAATAGTCCTTGTATTATGTGTGGTATTATGAAGTACTATGTTTGGTAGAAATTGTGAGCCTATGTATAACTAATCCATGAATTAGTTATACACCCTCCATGGTATTATAGGGTGTATAACTAATACCTTCCATTTGGTGGTATTCAATAATGAGATCTAATACCATGGGATTAATATATGTAAAGACAAAAATACCCCCTCAAGTCCTTTCATTTTATTTATTTTCTTGGTTTTATGTTTTATATTTGTACTAATAAATTTATTTAAATCAATTAGCTTACAAACTTTATTATTTAAATAGAGTTATTTGTAGCTAAAATATGAGTTATTTAATCTAATTATTATTAATATAAAATATTATAATCGGACTAATATGCTAATATTGATGTATGAATTTAAGAGTTATTTTTACTATTTAAAAACATCTTGAGTATAAAAATAGTTTAATTTATTTTGCTATTTTTTTAATTTTATGATAAAGAGCGATTTTGTACGATAAAAGTCCTAAATTGAATGATTTTGTTGATGTAAAACAATGTTCAATAACTTTTTTCTATAAATTCTTATAGTAGTGTGGCCTTTTGAGATATTAACTTCAATTTATTAAGATGACAATTATTTACCCTCAAATAATTTAAGTGAGAAAATAGTGAACTTTGGTGATAAAATTTTCCTTCTCCTAGCTAGTTAAAAGGCTATAAAAATAATAATATTGTTTGTCAATTATCTACCTTGACCCAATTACATGAAATAGAAAATCTCATAATAACTCAAGGATATAATTGGAAAGAAGTTTTTTTGTAGAGTTTTAAACCCGCACAAAATTAGGTAGAAAGCAACAAACCAAACACTTGATAAAAATAATCTCTGCATTACTAATTCAAGCATTACCAATCCATGCATTACTAATCCCTATATTACTAATCCATGCTCTATTGATCTTTGTACCAAACGACCCCTAAGTATCATTGATTGACAGTGTTAAATTAGAAATGGTCGTTGAAAACACATGCATTAATATTTATTTTTTATAATCGAGAAATTCGTTTGTGACCCGCCCTTTGGACCAGTCACAACCTTCTAAACTCAGTGGATAATGGGCCCACCCCTCTACCCTTCTCCACTTAAATATCAGGTTTCACTTTGCGTGGTGTGAGGTTTGAACCTGCGATCTACGCCACAAATCCTCCACCTTTTGCCACTCGAGCTAGGTCTTGGGAGGGAAAACACATGCATTAATATTAATTAGGTATAAGCACTAAGGTGTTAATGCTTTCGGAAAAATTGACTTAACAGACTTAAATGAATCGTATCAAAATGATTATTGAGTTTTCTTAAATAAATTCTAAGTTTCAATAAAAATCTATAATCTGTAACGACCTGATCCGTCGTTACTAAAAGGCATCTCGTGCGGAGTTCCAAAAGTCCTGAAGTACAATGTAAGAGTTTTAAAATTTGAGCACACGACGATTATGGCCCAAATTTAATTTTGGGTCAGGCTAACGTTATTAGTCTGCTATAGCAATCTAATAGGCGCTATAGCGGAATGACGAAATTCTACAACCTAATTAATGCATCGTCTTTATTTTTCATCCCACTTTTGAAAGGAAAAAATAGACTAGGGCTGCTTCAAAAACCTCCAAAGGCACCTAGGGCAAGGGAGCAATAGAAGGGAAGAACTACCACGCAAGGAAGGTGAAAACCTAAGGATTTTCAGTGCTCGTTCATCATAGGTTGCTCCCCAGAGTCAAAATTCACGGGCAAGGTTCATCAGCAGTTGTTTGGCGCTCAAGTAAGCTAGGTTTCCTTAATTTGAGTTGTTCACACCCGTTTTATTACATTATATCTTATAGATGTTTGGTGATGGTATACATAGGCCTTCGGGCGCAGAGTTTGGATGGTTATAGGTTGTTGTTTATTATTTTTAAGGCGAGAGACGAGATAAGGCTAAGGGTGGTGCTCTAGATCTTACTTAGCGTTAAGTTCATTGTTAGGATAATTGGCGTTGTCCAATAGACATAGGTGTGCATGTTTACTGCCTTTTGTATCACTTGTGAGTTGTGTATGTATAATAGGAAAATCATAGAGAAGCATATGTAATGACACCATGTTGATAATCTCATGCAATGAATCGGTTGTGTTACTTATGATTTCAAGTGTTATTGTTCATGATGTTTGTGATTGTACATGATGTTGTATGTTTGATAGTTAGCTTGGGTACTACGCCTATTACAGATATCCCCACGATTGGCTTAGATACCACGCATGTTATATACTAACAGTTGACTTAGACATCACACCTGGTATGGAGATATTCATGTATGGTTGATTGGGGTACCATGTCAGTACATTAACTATGGTAGACTCGAGTACCACATTGATACACTAAAAGTTTGACTTTGGGTTCCGTGAGAGGACCATGTATGTTTTTATGGTTCCATGAGTAGACCTAAATTACTTCTTCATAATATAATTGTTGCATGTTGGATTCTTGAGTGGTCCAGATTACTTGAAAAGTGAGTTTATCTCAGAAATGATTTGTATGCAATCATGTGAGATATGATTCATGTTATTGTAAGGTAGAATAAGGACTAGGATTCTGGGCTATGTGTTACTTTTAATGATAGAGGTATGTTATTTGTTGTGACAACTCAGTGCTTAACAGTAATTTCCTGCATAATTCTTTCAATTATTGGGTTGAGTTTATAGAGATTTAGTTCTTAGTTGTTTCTAGCTAGTTGTGATTCTTATTAATTATCATGTTGAACTTGATTTTATAAATGTTGTTGGGTTTAATCTTGATATAGATAAGTGGGTCTAAGGCGCCAGTTTCATTTACTGCTCTATCCAGGGGCCAGTAAGTGGGTATGAGAAATTGACAAAGAATAGCAAGTTGGTTGATAGGCCTAGTGATGGCCTAGTATTCATGAATATTAATGTGGTAGAAGGTTTAGATTATGATTTGATATTGTGGTGGTCTTGTATTCGTGGATGTTAATATGATAGAAGGATTAGGCTATGATTTGTCATTGTGGTGGTCTTGTATTCGTGGATGTTAATGCGGTATTTGACATTATGGATGTCTTGTATTCGTGGATGTTAATGTGATAGAATTATAAGGCTATGGGTTGAAATTATCCTGGCGTAACAGATAGGTATGGGATTAAGGCGCATTAGTTATGGTATTTACCGGGGATGGCTATGAGTATGTGAATGGAGAAGAGGAGTGGTGTAACATTTATATTGCATGCTTATTTCTGAGTGTCTATACAATATTATGTGGTAGGTTCGGGTCGATTGATGATGCTTATCAGTATGTGTTGTTTGTATTGATACTACTCTTGCTTAAGCCTGGCAACAGAACCGGTAATGGCACTACTGGAACCGGCCAGTTCGTGACGAAAACAATCGAAACCGAAACAATAGCGATGCCGATCCATCCGACAGTTTTTACTACATGTCGTCCTGGATCGGTACAGTACCGGGACCGGACCGAACCGGTAACAGGGATAACGACCATTTTTTTTAAAAAAAAAATTAATTATTAATTAAAGTCTATTAAAAATTTACGAAAAATTTATTTTTAAAGTTTAACTTAAAATTGAAATATTTGAAAATATATAACTTATTAATTTTTTAAAAAATAATATTTAAACTCTTGAAGTTTAAACTTTAAATAAATCTTTAAAGTTAAAATTTCAAACTATAAAAGTTGAAACTTTAAAAGTTTAAGCTCTTAAAGTTTAAATTTCAATCGTTAAAAGTTTAAACTTTAAATTTCAAACTTTAAAAGTTTAAATTTCAAACTTTAAAAGTTTAAATTTAAAACTTTAAAAGTTTAAATTTCAGACTTAAATTTTAATTTTTCTAAATATCAAATTATAACTTAAGTTTAAACTTTCCCCTTTGAAAATTGGAATATAATAAAAAACACTTGTATTAAATTGAAGAAAAAAAAATTAAGGCGAATAACCTATAGTTTTATTAATAAAAATGAAATAATACAATTTGAGTTACAAATATTAGTAGAGGACCTAATCTACACAGCCACCTTCTAGGAAGTGTTCTATTTGAATTAGACCTCGAATTATCATACTAATAGTTCAAGGTACCAAGGAAGTTTTGTCTTAAATCATTTAACATGATCTGGAATTGGTTGATCGGCTAGTTCCTTCAATGCATCAATGTCATTGTCACTAAAATCTTGCAACATTTCATCAATATCATTTTCAAATTGGGTAGGTAAAGGTGGACGCCCATAACTCCTTCTCTCGGCATTAATCCAATCTCTAAATAATACGAATATCTCCAAGTTGTCTACTGCTAATGAATACCTATACTCTCCAATTTGAAATCTTGTTGCACTAAAAGTCCACTCCGAAACTACTGAAAATGCTTGAATAGCTAACACATCTCAAATCACCGGTTGAAGTTTTGAAAATCCATTGTTGCGATTGCTTCACCAATGTAAAAATCAAGTAAACCTTGTGGATCCTTAATAGTTTATGTACATTGATTAATATATGCATCAAAAACATTTCTTTCCTCAGTAAGTCTGAGATAACTTTCTAGCATATCATTAATATTATATTCATCATATCTACACCTAGAAGTTCAGGCTCTTCATTACATACTACTTCTTTTATTCTATAAGAATTATACAAGTCATACAATTTTCTAGCTTCAATTTTTATACTATCTTTAACTGTTGTCAAGCTAGGTGTTTCAAAAACTTGAATATCTAAATTTAAATATATTTTTTCAATCATTCGTGATGCACCCACATCTTTGTAAGTTGGGTTTGAAAAACAAGCAGTTAAATGAATTTGAGGAATAGGAAAAAAATATTTTTTTAAATTTTCAATTATAGACTTAACAGACTCTACAAACCTTGGTTTATTTTTGAATTTATAAAATTTACTAGAAATAGCACAAATATTTGGTAAAACAGAGCAAATAGTTGGATAAATAAAGTCCAGAAATTTATTTTGTAGCTAAATAAAAAACTTTTAAAAATTCTGTAAGTTATTTTACGTCATTCCAATCATTATCATCAAATCTATAGTCCATATTTGAATTATGAGCATTCCAAACCGTTTGTAAAGGTTTTCTATATTCATAAGCGACTTGAAGTATTTCAAATAAAGAATTTTATCTAGTAGACACTAATTTTGAAATTTTTCTAGGGGAAAGATTAAATTCATGACAACGAATTTTAAATTCTCTACGTCTAGCCTTTACTTGACATTTAAAAATAAAATGACATGTTGTTTCACATTTTATGCAACCATTATTTTACATTGTTATACCATCTCTAACAATCAAATTATATATGTGTGCAACACATCTAATATGAAAATCATCAATATAAATAGGGCAAAGTGTCAGTTTTAGTATACGAGTGTGGTGTACTAGGGCCAAAAACATTAGAAGAGTTTAATTGCAATTGGACCATATTAGAGCCCTCTACTCCTACAGATGCATTAGGAAGGGGTGTACCACTCTTTTTAGCTTCGGCTGCAGCTTTAGCATGCAAAAAATCATTTTTACAATATCACATCAAATGATTACTTAAATGTCCTGTCCCACCCGCCTTTCCCACAGTTTTATGATTCATTCTATGTTTACATTTATTACAAATAGCTTGTGTTTAATCTTCACTTTGAGTCATAAATTGCCACACAACAAATTTTTTAGCACGTTCTACCTTAGGCCTATCCCGACTAGGATGTACAAGGGGAATGAGAGCAGAACAACCAATAGGAGTGGGAGCGGGACTGAGAGTGAGACTAGTAGCCATAACAGGTTCTGTTTCATCATCATCATCAAAAGTATTAATATCATCATTAACATTATCATATTCTAATTCTTCATCTAATTCTTCATCAAAATTATCAAACCTTGCTTGTAAAGATTCATGATATTGATCTAATTCAATATTACTATCAATATTAAAAATAGTTTCATCGACATGCGTAAAATCTACCATATTTATTTTTATTTGAGCTACTTGTCTAGTTTTAGATTTAGAAGAACTACCGATTTTTTTATATTTTTTTCGGAGTTTCCGATAAATATATTAGTGACCTTACCAATAAATGTTTGTTTACCTTTGCCAACATTTTTTTTTACCGAAACCCATATTAAAATATTAAAAGTGAGAAAATTATGTATAATACAGAAATTAAATGCAAACAAATAAACAACTAAATAAGTAAAGACTAATAAGATGAAAGTTGGAACGAATGTACCAAACGTCTACTTAAAAAGTAGACGTGTATGATCGAAAGCAGAAAATTGATAGATGAAACTTGAAAGTTGCTCCAAAGATCAAATAATCCACAAAAAATGTTTTCAAACTAATATAATTTGTAATTTAATAGAGATTAGAAACTTGAGAGTTGAGAGAATAGAAGATGAAGAAAATTTGTGAGTAAAAATAATGAAGGTTAGGGGGTTTTTATAGTTAAAAAATAAGATTAAAATGTAAATTTTAAAATTTTGGGGTATTGAAAAAAGTTTGGGGGATAGGGTTTTTTTTTTTTTTTTTGGGATGGGAGGTGGGGG
>JAJOOH010015454.1:0-21424 GCA_029582605.1 Solanum gracilifrons
TAATGCTACTTCAGATACATATATAAAAATTCGTTCATTTCTTTTCCAGAAACACAAAAAGTGTATAAATATTCTTCTTCCTATTAATTCGATTTTCTTTCTTTGAATCTCGATTCCTAATCTTCATTTCGAATTGTAACCGTGATGGTGAAGTTATTTTTTTAGCCAAATCATCATCTTTTCATTTTGAAATTGTAAGTGTTAGTGCTGCAAAAATAATTTGAGATATAAAGACAATGAAAGCTTAACATAAAATAATCAGATACATAAAGATATTATATCAACTATATTAATAAACATACTAAATATAACCAGAGAGGCATATGCACGCCAGATACATTAACATAAAAATGAGATACAACACATTAACGATTTAAGTACATTAATAGAAGTAGATACAAGACATTGGAAGTTTAAATACATTAACAAAAAGATAGATACATAAAAATATTAAATGAGATATAGGAAAAAAAAACACTAGATACATAAGGCAATTAAAATCAAGGCGGACTAAAATCAAATACAATTCATAAAGTTTAGATACGTTGAAATTACAATTAGATACATATGATAATTAAACTAGACTAGATAAAATATAAGGTATAAAATATTAAAAGTGATAATATATGTAATTGTTTGAAAGTAGAGATAATATTAGTATATATGGTAGAGATGTATGTTTAGTTAGGTAGTTTCTCCTTCTTTTTTTTTTATATATATTTTCAAAGTTTACACATATACATTAATTTTAAATTGATCCCACTAATTTTGAAATAATTAACTACCAATACACGTGTTTTTGTTTTTTTTCAAATACAATTTTATTATTTTTATTTTTTTAAAATTACTTTTTTTTTCTGGCGCTAATACGTAGGCGCTATCACCTTATTATATATATATATATATATATATATAACATAAATATCTTGTATAACACAAATCATCTTGTTATAGGCATCCCATATTTGATAGTCAAAACTTGTGTTAATATTATATAGATTATTGATTTTCCATAACTTTAATCCAAGGAAGAACATATTTTAGAAGAAAATCTAAAGAAAAAGAAGAAATAGAAAAATGTTATATTTAAGAAAGAAGAAGAAGAAAAAGATCAACTATACCTATTTTTCTTTGCTAGTCTCATCACAATCCGGTAGTTTTCCTGTTTGGAAAGAGAAAAATGTTCTTTGTTGCCTTTTGTTTGTTAGAGAGACAACCTATTTATCTTCCTTAACATGATGCAGTTGTGTTTTTGAAATTTAAAATTATATCTCATTCTAACTGTATAAAAAAAATTTGACTGTTTTTTTAAAAAAAAATATTATATTTCTTTTTTAAATACTGAAATTTCAAGATTAATTGTGGTGATAACACATATGCTATTTTTCCGCTCCTATTATATATAGATAAATTTTAATTTGACTTTTTACATTTTGACTTAAAAATCACATTTTAAGTCACCAAATCAAAAAAACATGATTTTTACTGTTGATTCAATTTTTGATTTGAGTTGATTTTCAATTTTCGGTAAACACGCCTAACCTGGGTAAAGGCTTGTACGGGTTCGTTGACTCCAATCAATGTTTTACGATCTCTGCGTTGTTTGACGATGTCCACCGACCAACACCTTCTGCAGACCCTAAAACCGACTCAAATTATTGGCAAATGACAAATATCTCTAATACAGTGTTATGTACTTCTCACTTTCTCCTCGTGACTATGTTTAGATATTTACTCACTCCGTCTCAATTTATTTATCCTATTTTGATTTGATCAATTTAAAAAATTTAAAAAATATATTAAATTTTGTGTCTTAAATTTAAGATATATCAAATATATTAAAACACCTTTTGATCTTGAAGTTTTTAACGTGTCACATGTGAAAAATGAAAAAATTGTCAAAAAAAGAAATGCAATCTGACCCGTTTTTCTTCGTATTTCCTGTTGGTATAACTTTAGCATATATGATAAGTGGTGTACGCATAATTCTTCCTAAGCGGTGTCACCATTAAAGGGACAAGAATGGCTCAAGAAGAAAATTAATGAAGGTTTTGTTTTAGGCTTCCAAAAATTTGAGGCTCCATTAATAGTGATTAGTGAACTTTATAAAAAATATATTTTCTTAAAAATATAAATTAAAAAATTTTAAAAATTTGTCTACTCTTTAAATTAGATAATATTTTTAAAAATTTAAATTAAAAAATTCACATCTTCATATTATTAAATAAAATTTTATACAACATTAGTCAACCGATTGTATTGCAAATAAATGATTAATAAAAATATTATTATGAACAAATAAAAATAAAAATTCAAGCATATAATAAAAAAATAGAATAGCAAGAAAATGCTAACATGATGTGGTGATTTGAGATGCCGAATAACGATGATTGACGAACAAGAACAGAAAGAAAATTGAAGAAACTCATAAGTCAGAAATATACAAATACAAGGATAAGAGTCGACACTATTTTTATTTAATTATAATTCTAATTGATGAAGGACTCAAAGATTTTGAGTTTTATTTTAATTCTAAAAATATAAAAGAGTACTTAGATTTTGAATGAATTAGAGTGGGTCAATAGGTTTTTAATGAACTGTTTTGAATTTAAAACAAAAAACTAATAAATTTAAGAAAAGAAAAAAAAGGAACGTGAGAAAAACGCGAAAAAAACTCACCCCGTAGGGGGTCTAACTCAAGACATCAAGGCATTGTACTTAGTATGCGAAGCCTCTTCGAGCACTTAGTTATAAGGGGTGTCCTTTTAATGATTTTACCTTTTAGTTTATGTTTTTATTTTCTTATATTAGGTATATTTCGTAAAAATTTCGATGAAGTCGTGTCACGTGACACACCTACTTAAATCCGCCCCTGTTAATATGACAATTAACATTGATGTAGGAATTCTGATATTCCTGCACGTTCAAATTTATCATGAATTGTACAATAAAAACAAGGCTAAAGTATTCATTACCCCCTGAACTTGAAGCTTTTTATTCCGTTTTAAACTAGTTTAGGTGTACACCGAATAAAAAGCTTCAAGTTCAGGAGGTAATGAATACTTTTGGTTTAAGATCCCGTATATAGTAGAATTTGGAAAAACCTCATCCAAGGTTGGGAATATTGTAAGATCCCGTATGGACTGGCTTAAAAGAAAAAAATTAAGTCAAAAATAAAAAAATCAAACTGAAATGACTTTTGATTTTTGACTTATTTTAAATTATTTTTTATATTTGTCAGACACTTTCAGAAGTCAAAAACTAATTTAAAAATAGATTTGACTAACTTTTAAGCCAATTCAAACACCCTCTAAGTCAGACATGAAATGGATCCTGGGCAATGACAAAGAAAGCCAGCCTGCGGATAGATCGATAGCTACCAAAAAATGCTATTTTAAGAGAATGCATAAATGGACCACTCAACAAATTAAAGAAGAATCAAAACTTAATGTCTTTGACATCCTATCAACAAATGGGGAATGAAAAATAGAAAACATATCCTTTTGCTTTCCAAACGAGATTATCGACCTTGTCTGCCCCAAATGGAGCAAACACAAGATAAAACTAGTTGGTTCCCCAACCCAAAGCGCACCTTAACCACAAGCTTTGTCTACCACTTCCTGGTAAGCAAAAATGTCCCCAATACAATCAATAATCTTAATTTCAAATAGATATGAAAACTCAGATGCCCAAACAAAATGAAATACTTTCTCTGGCTATGCCAACATGGAAGACTACGTACCTCCACACAGTTACCTTAACTCAATAGGAATAGATGTAAACAAAAATTGTAGCTTATGTAACTGTACTGAAACTATTAATCACATCTTTATAGAATGCTCAATGTATGGAGACTCTGGCATACCTTAGGAGTAGACAACGAAGTCCTAATGCTCACACATAGGCAAGATCATAATTTTTGCTGGAGCATAATAGGTACCTTAAAATCAAACTTTAAAAATTACCTTTACTGGCAAGATAGCTTTCCTTTCTTTCTATGGAACATATGGTAATTGGTAAGGAATGATAATTGTCATGACAAACAAAATTCTTCGATCAATGTAACCCAACCATCGTACCATGCCATTGAATACTTTACTCTAACGGGGGAAATAAACAGAATCATAAACTGAAATCAACCTTTGTTAAATGGAAACCAACCAAGGCAGGCTACAAATTGAACACTAATAGTTCAAACAATCCAAAAACTGTATACTATCTATAACTAAATATACTTAAAGAGTTAATATCTTAAAATGTCACTCAACTATGCGAATTTATGTTGTAAAGTCATTAAACTTTATTTTATATCAATAAAATCACTCAGCTATGAGAATTTATGTTGTAAAGTCATTAAACTTTATTTTGTATCAATAAAATCACTCAACTTATGACTTTTTTCTTCGAAAATCACTCAACCAAATCAAATAAACAAAATTAAGGAAAACTAATTTCTTTTATCCCACCCACACACTCCCAAATTAAAATAACGTATTTAGGTTGATCGGTAAGTAAATATTTTCAGCATTTTAGCATGAGATCTGCCATTTTTAGCTCTTTTCTATGATTAATAACTATAGTTAAATGATACAAATTTATTTTTGAAACACATATCAATTAAGTATCATACTGTATTAATACATTTTACAAATACCAAATGCGTGTGCAATATTTATTTCTTTTTCGTTGACTTTGAATTTGTTTTATCAATAAGTTATTTATTTGATATCATATTTTAGAATATTTTGACTTTACTGTGATATTTTTTGCCAGGCCAACGTTTTCTTATTACTTTAGTAACAGTAATTTTTCTCTTATTTATAACATAAACATTTTTAGAGTTCAATTTCTTGCTAAAATGCGCGTTAAAAAATATTTAATTATCTATTTGAATTCCTTATTTAATTTGTCAGTGGATTGGGTAAAAAAATGAATTTTGTGTATCTGTGGGGTCCGTGTATAATATTAAAAAATTAATTTATTTTGTCATGTTAGATTTTTTAATGTTAAATTAGGGCAAGTGATTTTGTAAGATAAAAGCTCTAAGTTGAATGATTTTGTAAGATAAAAACTCTTAGTTGAGTGACCTTACTGATACAAGACAAAGTTTAATGACTTTACTACATAAATTTTCTTAGTTGAGTGATCTTTTGAGATATTATTTACTTATAATGAATACCAAATAAGCATATATACACACTATATATTTTCTATTATAGTAGAATACTTGCATTATATCATATATATTTATAATGTATACTAAATATACTACTTAATGTAATAAAATACTTACATTATATTATATATATACTTCTAATAATATATACTAAATATACACACAATATACTATCTATTATATTATAATATATACTAAATATACACATAATATACTATCTATTATATTAGAATACTTACATTATATTATATATATACTTCTAATATATACTAAATATACACACAATATACTATCTATTATAGAGGAATTCCCTCACATATTTAAACTACGATTTTTTTAAAGTTTTCTATTCTTGTTCTTCTTCTTAAAACACCTAATTTAGTACATATTCTATATCTATTTATATTATAATATAAAATATATTAAAAGAAGACACCTTTTCACATTGAAGGATGGTGACTTTTCCAAAAATTGTGCATTTTTCAAAGGGTTGTTATTTTTTCAAAGAGTTGTGACTCTTCCGAATGATTCGAAGGATTGTGATTATTCCGAAGGATTGTGGCTTATCTGATAAGACACAATAAGCACTTGTTTATACTACCCTTTGTTGGTTATAAATAAAAGGGGTTCTCTCACATTTTTAAACCACAAATTTTCTATGTTTTCTATTTTTCCTCTTCTTAACACCCAATTTAGTACATATTATTTCAAACTATATTTTTTTAAGCGACTTTATGGACCATATTTTTTGGGTGAAGATCCAAAGTAGACTATCAAGGAATTGACGAAGTTCCACAAAAATTGGGGATGGAATTAGTTACAAAGAAAAAGATACAACAACGAGTATGATTTGTCTAGTTCTTATAGGTAGTTCCTGAAGAAGACGCAACCAAAGGAATACAATAGTCTGAAAGGACACAAGAGTTGAAGAAGCAGGTTTAAAGGTAAAAATTAAATAGAGATAAAAAACCTAAATGTACGAAGGAAAACATAAAAGTAAATTTCAAAATTATAAGGGTGCCACGCAGGAGGTCCTATGATATATATATATATATATATATATATTGCAGGCAAGCTTCCATATTTTTTCAGTTGATTCGAATTTATGAAGCTCGAAATCAAGGATCTTCTCCTTTAGTATTCTTGATTTGGACTTCCCTTTTGTCATTAAAACCCAATTTGAATTTTGGTCTATGACTTGATAATCTTCATTATAGAATCTTTTGAGAATAAAATATAAAGTTTTAATTTCCAAGGCTCTTTTGATTTGTATCCATTTTTTATTTAGATGTGGTAACTTCTTGTCTACACCTATTGCTTTGATATTGAAGTCTTTTAATTTTTCTACCGTAATATAATTACTGGTTGGTATAAAAAAACCCACCCAATCTTTGGAACCCAAAACCTAGCCCCATTTGCCCCCTTTTAAAGAAGAAAACATTTCTTCATCTCAGAGTCCTTTCTTCTTCATTCAATTTGTTGACTCATTAAAAAAATACATGAGAAACATTGAACTATTGAACACTAAATTACTGTAATGTGAAGATATTGTTATTGAGATTTTTCATAATCAATTTGTAACACCCCAGATTTTTTTTAGCTAAGACACGAACAGTTCTTCGCAGTGAGTGTTAAGGTTAAGTTCACTAGATGTATCACCTTGAGTTCCAAGAAGAACTAAAGAGAGTTCATTCAAATCATTCCTAAATTCATTTAAGATTTGGGTCAACTTCAAATGACCATAACTCTCAATATAGGATGAGTTAGGTATGCTACACGATAGCTAGTGAAAGGTCTTTGAATTATCTTTCCAACGCCACCGAGTTTTGATAAGTTTCGAGGTCGGATGAGTGAGATATTCCCTTTTGAAGTCAAGTTGTTCAGTTTAGGAAAGTTACCTGAAAATAGTAAGGGGTATTTTGGTCTTTTCCTTACCCAATCAGATTTAATTCATTTTTAGCAAGGTTTTAAGGGTCAAATCCTATTTGGTTCAGTTTTATAATTCTAATATACGCCTAGGGTTTTAGTTGAGAGTTCAAAACGAGAAAAGAAGAGAAAAGAGGAAAGGATCAAGGCGTTCGTCGAGGTTCTTAAGTTTTGTTGCGGATTTTCGCCATGGGTTTGATCTCTAAGAGGTATGTAAGCTTCCATAGTGTTGGGTTCGTTCACCCACACGTCAATCATGAGTTTCTTTTGCGAATCTATCCATAAATATTGAGCAATTTAATTTCTTGATGAGTTCTTGATAAATGTTCTTGAAGTTTCCTTATCGATTCTACTTGGGTCAACTTCAAACGACCATATCTCTTAGATTATATAGAGTTATGTGAGCCATAACCTATGAAATTAAAGGTATTTGAATCTACTTTCCAACGCCACCAATTTCGGTCAATCCAATTTCTGAGTAGAAAGTTATAACTATTTTAGTAACCTATACAGTGTTGTTACAAATTAGCCGACGGAAAAACATTAAAAAGGGTTGTTTTTATTTTTTTACCTCCAAGAAAACCCTAAATGAATTTCTTGACTAATAAAAGGCTCAAAACAATCAGATTTTCATCTTTTAGTCCATCATTCTCTTCTCTCTCAAAGCCTAGGCAAAATCATAGGGAAAAATTAAAGTAGAAGACCCCATTCAAGATTCTTTCAATCTTTTTCAAGATTTTTCTTTTAGGTAAGTCTTTCTCCAAGAATTCCATTTATTGAATTAGTTTCATGAATATTTATGAACACTTATCAAGAACTCATCAAGAAATTAAATTACTCAATATTTATGGATAGATTCACAAAAGAAACTCATGATGGACGTGTGGGTGAACGAACCCAACATTATGGAAGCTTACATACCTCTTAGAGATCAAACCCATGGCGAATTCCGCAACAAAACTCAAGAACCTCGACGAACGCCTTGATCCTTTCCTCTTTTCTCCTCTTGAACTCTCAACTAAAATCCTAGGCGTATATTAGGATTATAAAATTGAACCTAATAGGATTATACCCTTAAAACCTTACTAAAAATGAATTAAATCTAATTGGGTAAGGAAAAGACCAAAATACCCCTTACTATTTTCGAGTAACTTTCCTTAACTGAACAACTTGACTTCAAAAGAGCATATCTCAGTCATTCGACCTCGAAACTTAGCAAACTCGGTGGCATTGGAAAGATAATTCAAAGACCTTTCATTAGTTATCTTGTAACCCAACTAACTCATCCTATACGGAGAGTTATGGTTGTTTGAGATTGACCCAAAACTTAAAGAAACTTAGAAATGATTTGAATGAACTCTCTTTAGTTCTTCTTGGAACTCAAGGTGCTACATCTAGTGACCTTAACACTTAGAAATTTTTTAAATTCCTTGGTGAAATCTCACTCTCTACGAAGAACGGTTCGAGTCTTAGCTCAAAAAATTTCTGGGGTATTACACAATTGTTGAATCCAATTACTACTAAACTGAAATAGGAAAATAATTAATTGTCAATCACCATAAAAGCATAGTCATTGACATAACATTGACAAAACTTATTCATCAAAAAACATCAAAATTAGTCATTTTTTTAATTTATTGCATAACATCGTAGCAACAAAAACATCAAAATATAATCATATGCATAATTCCTTTCATGAACACAGTATCCAAAAAGAGTTCAACTTCAAATTGTCTAAATCCGACCCCTTTTAGCTTTCTTTATTGAAATATAAAGTGAGTTAGTAGATGTATTAGATGAGTGGTGAGTTAAGTTGGTTACAAATTAGTTAGTTTGTTATAACCAATGTAACAGTAAAAGATTCTTCTAGAAACTCACAGGTCTACTTGTATAAATAGGCATCACATTTGCTATTGATGCAATGCAATAAAATGATCTCTTCTTCTTCTTCTAAAATTGCTCTCAATGTTGTCAATATTTTCATTTCCAAAACTGTGGCACTTAAGGCTGGGGCATACTTCAACTGGAGTAATGCAGCACATCCAGTCATTGAGACATCTGTCAGATAAAAATGTACAATCTAATTGTGAGATCTGTCCTATGGCAAAACAATGTAGGATGAAGTTTCCAGTTAGTACAAGTAAAACCTTTAAAGCATTTGAATTAGTTCATATTGATGTTTGGGGGCCTTACAGAAAGCCTACATTTGACAAGAAATACTACTTTGTTACCATAGTTGATGACTATAGTAGATACACATGGTTATGTCTCATTAATTCCAAAAGTGAGGTCATTGTAGTGCTCAAGGATTTCATTGCTTTAATAAAAAATCAGTTTGCATTGTCTGTGAAAGTTTTAAGGTCTGTTAATGGGACTGAGTTTTTCAATTCCTCAGTCATTGATCTACTAGCTTATCATGGTATTGTGCATCAAAGTAGCTGTGTTTATACACCCCAACAAAATTGTGTAGTAAAGAGAAAACACATGTATATTTTAGAAGTAGCCATGGCACTGAGATTTCAAAGTTCACTTCCTACTCATTTTTGGGGTGAATGTGTTAGAACAACTGTGTATTTGATCAACAAATTGCCTACTGAAGTGTTGAATGGGAAATCACCTTATGAAATGTTATACCAGAAAATACCTAGAATTGATCATTTGAGGGTCTTTGGTTGCTTTTGTTATGCAACTAAGTTACCCAAATGAGATAAATTTGCAGCAAGGGCTAGAAAGTCAGTCTTGATTGGATATTCTGAAGTTCAAAAAAGGTACAGATTATATGATGTTGATGAGAAGATATTCTTTGTAAGTAGAGATGTTACATTCAGAGAACATGTTTTTCCATATCAATCAGATGCAGTGTCTTGTGAACTAGACATGTTTGAGCTATGCAATTCAGACTTGAGTCCTATTGCTCCAGCTGAGTATAATGAACCTGTTCAGTTAGATACATCAATAGACTATTTGCCTAGCTGCACTATAAATCCCATCCCCAACATTATTGAAGATCCTATTGTTATCACAGAAGCTGCAGATAATACACCACCATGTGTGAGTGATTCAACACAATCGCAAGACATCCAACCTATCAAACATGCCAAGATCGGACCAGTTAGAAATGTTAAACCACCTAGTTGGCTTGATGCCTATATAACTGCTCCTAAACCATCTGCTAGTTGCATCTACCCTATTTTATATTGTCTACATTATTCACATTTGTGTATCCCTTATCAGGCTTACTTAGGAGCTCTTTCACAACCTACTGAACCTAAGCCATTCAGTGAGGCATCCTTAGATGCAAGATGGATAACAGCCATGAGTGATGAAATAGCTGCCTTAGAAAGTAATAACACTTGGGAGGTTGTAGACTTACCAACTGGGAAGCAAGCCATTGGTTCTAAGTGGGTATATAAGATCAAACATAAGGCAGATGGATCTATAGACAAGTACAAAGCAAGGTTGGTAGCCAAGGGTTATAATCAAAAGGAGGGGTTGGATTATCATGAGACTTTTTCACCTGTTGCCAAGATGGTAACAGTGAGAACTCTCATCACTATTGCAGCTTCAAAAGATTGGCCCTTGATGCAGATGGATGTCAATAATGCATTCTTACAAGGAGACTTGTATGAGGAAGTCTACATGTCCTTGCCACAAGGTTTTCACAGACAAGGGGAGTCTAAAGTATGCAAGCTGATTAAATCTCTATATGGCTTGAAGCAAGCTTCAAGACAATGGAACATCAAGCTGACCACTGCCTTGATTGAAGCAGGATATACTCAGAGCCCACATGATCACTCATTGTTCACAAAACAGTCAGGAGATGACATAGTAATGATTTTAGTTTATGTTGATGACTTACTAATAACAGGGAACAACAAAAGGATGATTAACAGTGCTCAGGAAACTCTACACAGCAAGTTCAAAGCAAAAGACTTAGGGCCTCTAAGATACTTTCTGGGAATAGAGGTGATGAGGTCAGACAAGGGAATATTGCTCAACCAAAGAAAATATACATTAGAATTGTTGTCCACAACAGGATTGGGAGGAACTAAACCAGCCTCTACCCCTATAGAGATGGACATGAAACTCACTTCAGTGGAGTATGACTCAGTGTTTGGAAATGAAAGTGATCTAATCATGACTGATATACATAGTTACCAGCAGTTGATAGGAAGGTTGATCTATTTGACAATCACCAGGCCAGACATTTGTTTTGCAGTTCAAGTTCTTAGTCAGTTTATGCAACATCCCAAGAAGTCACATTGGGATGCAACATTGAGAGTTATTAGATACTTAAAAGGGGCACCTGGACAAGGAATATTATTGAAGAAAGGAGCAATTACAGACTTGACAGCATTTTGTGATTCAGATTGGGCAGCATGCCCTAATACGAGGAGGTCAGTTACAGGATATGTGGTTATTCTTGGAGAGTCAATGATCTCTTGGAAATCCAAGAAACAACATACACTAAGTAGAAGCTCAGCAGAGGCTGAATATAGAAGTATGGCAGGGACAGTGGCAGAAATCACTTGGTTAATTGGATTGCTGAAAGATCTAAAGATAGACATAAACACTCCAGTCAGGTTATGTTGTAACAACAAAGCAGCCATGCAGATTGCTTTCAATCCTATTTTTCATGAGAGAGCTAAGCATATTGAAATTGATTGTCATTTTGTGAGAGAAAAGCTCAAAGATGGATTGATCAAACTAGAATTTGTTGGAACTAAATCACAACTAGTAGACTTGTTTACAAAGGGATTAGGGATAGTGCAACATTAGTTTCCTCTTTCCAAGCTAGGAGTTATAGATGTCTTCCATCCAAGCTTGAGGGGGAGTATTGAAATATAAAGTGAGTTAGTAGATGTATTAGATGAGTGGTGAGTTAAGTTGGTTACAAATTAGTTAGTTTGTTATAACCAATGTAACAATAAAAGATTCTTCTAGAAACTCACAGGTCTACTTGTATAAATAGGCATCACATTTGCTATTGATGCAATGCAATAAAATGATCTCTTCTTCTTCTTCTAAAATTACTCTCAATGTTGTCAATATTTTCATTTCCTAACTGAATTGATGAAAGTTTACATTCTTCTTTTCAAAATAGTGGACTAAATGGAGATGCAGACCCCACATGGAAGAGTTCTGATTATCGTAAAATGGCACTGGGTTTTGGGTTCTAAAAATTGGGTGAGTTTCTATATAATTAATTTGAAATTAAAGTTTGTGACCAAACAGAAAATGCCATGTGGCTTTTTTTAAAAGAGTCAAAACTTGACCTTAATTCTGTTAGTTTGAGAGGTATGTTTGATCCAAAAAAAAAAAAACATTAAGCATATTTTTGGACCCAAAGATGCCAAGAATGTATTTATAAACCATTTCTCAAAGATTTAAGGATATTTTTGGCCTTTTTTCCTGGATAAATAAGTTTTATCAATCACTTTTGCTTAAAATGAATCCAAACTAGTTTTAAGTCGATCTAAAAGTAACCACAACTTAGCCAACTAGACAAGTGCCTTCCTCTCACTTCCCCTCCACGTTGTTATTCCATTACATCTCGTTGTTCTCTGTAAGAGTCATTAACATCTTTCCTACAAAAGAAAGCAAATTAGTTATTCTTCATAAATCAAATATTTTTATTTTGTGGGCTTTAATACTATATCACATAATATTATTATTATCTACTACAAATGATGACGATACTTTTCAGCCTAATACTTTTCTAATCTAAAATTGAGTATACTTAATTTATGCTATTTGCAATACAAAGTAAATCAGAAGTTGAAGTTGCCGTGAAAGTTGAAGTCGCCGATGGATTGGTAAAGGATGAAAGAAGAAGAGTTATTAAGAAAATTTATTACTCGTACTACCTAAGACCAAATATTAATTAGTTCACTTTATTTTATGGCAAAAACACAAGCAGGTTTATTTTGGTAAAAGAAAGTAGTAAATCGATCGGCCTTTTTGATTTCTTATTTTAAGTTAAATAAGTCAAGATTTATAAGAATACAATTAAGAGATAGAATTGTAATTACGGTAAGTGACGTTGGTGTGTACGCGACACGCCACTAATAGGAAGCGAATCATTGTTGATGTTATAAGTATCTACTTAAAGGCTTTTAGTGTGAGTTGAGATTTTTGATAAAATTATCAGCTCAATATCATTCATCCAATTTGTTCATTGATCAACGAGTCCGCGTTGGAAGTGTTTGTATTTCCATATTTTCCACAATTCAATGGCCTACAGACCGAAGTCGGGCTTACCTCGCTCGGAAGAAAACGGAGGCAAAGCTTCCTAAACCTAATTCGCGGGTGAAGAACAGACCTCCGGAGCAAATCCCCCGAAAAGCTAGGGAATGTCAAGAGGCCAAAATCAGATCACCGAAAATCACTGACGACCCAACAGCTCTAGCTGATTACCGCCTTCGCAAGCGGAAGGAATTTGAGACCTTAATTAGCCTGAACAAGAGTGTGTGGGTGAAATATGCTGAATGGGAAGAATCACAAAACGACTTCGTTCTATCTGGGAACGTGCACTTGCAGTCGATGCACTTCACCATGACCATACCATATGGTTGAAGTATATATATCGATATGGAGATGAAAAATAAGTTTGTTAATCATGCTCGTAACGTATGGGATCGAGCTGTTACTCTTTTGCCTAGAGTTGATCAGTTGTGGTACAAGTATATTCACATGGAAGAAATGCTCGGCAATGTGGCCGGTGCGAGATATATTCTTTGGAGGTGGATGCCGGACCAGCACGGGTGGTTGTCTTACATTAAGTTTGAGATAAGGTATAATGAAATAGATAAGGCAAGAACAATATTCAACAGATTCGTGCAGTGTCATCCGAAAGTTAGTGCTTGGATTAGGTTCGCAAAATTTGAGATGGAGAATGGGGAGATAGAGAGGGCAAGGAATTGTTATGAGAGAGCTGTGGAAAAGTTGGCTGATGATGAGGAAGCTAAGCAGTTGCTTGCGGTATTTCCGGAGTTTGAGGACAAATTTAAAAAGACGGACAGGCCAAGGAAGTATGAAAAGAAGGTTAGCGTTTAGCTCTTTGTTCTCCCTGTTCCTTTTTTCAAACAAATTAGCTATTTTCATGGATTTTAATTCTCAAGTAAAACTATGATTTAAACTCCAAACTTTGATTCTTCTTTTATAGAACTGATTCTGAAACTTTGATTCTTCTTTTTCAGAAAGTGATTTTGAAATTGGAGTATTTCGACGAGAAAATCAAGCAGAAGGCCATGATAAATGTTTCTAGTCTTGAAGGTATCATAGAATTACCTCTTCTTTTTACAAACTCCATCCATCCTTTTTCATATTTATTAATTATTTTATTAATTTAATAATTAATAAATAGTCAACAAATGTAATATTTGATTTTTTTTTCTCTTAAAATATTGTACATATTTCTTTAATATTAAATACAATATAGTAGTTGAAAACGATTGCAACTCTAGTTTTCCTCTTGAATTTCTAAAGTAATACTCCCTCCATCCCATTTTATTATGTAGTAACCTTTGACTTATCATAGGGTTTTAAGAAAAAAGATTTTTTTTTTACAACTTCTTGTCTAAAATAATTTTTGTATATTTATGTCGTTAAGATTCATTTAATTAGGATAAAAGAGGGATTTCTAAGTTAAATTATCTTTAAGTATAATAAAACGATTTTTTTTTTTTAATAGATTAAAAATGAAAGGATGTTGTATAAAATGGGATGAAGGAGTAAATATTTTGATCTAAAACAACAGTTAAATTGGGAGAGATGAGAGTAATTTTTACAAGAATCAATGAATTATCTAGAAGGCCAGATCCTAAAATAGTAAAGCTTCTGAATTTTGATGGTTTTCTGGTGTGAATTTCTTGCAGGGGTTGAATCAATTTCAATAGACTCAAAGGAGAAGAAATTAACAATAACAGGAAACATAGATCCAGTTTCACTAGTTTTCAAATTGAGGAAGCTCTGTTACACTGATATCCTCTCTGTTGGACCAGCAAAAGAGCCAGAGAAAAAGAAAGACGAAGCTAGTCAAAAAGATGAAAGGGGTAAAAAGGAAGAAAGCAAAAAAGACGATGCTAAAAAGGGAGGAAGAGATAAGAAGAAGAAAGACGGAAAAGATGAAGCTCAAGCTTATCCAGCACCTATGTTTTATCACTATCAGCAACCTTATCAACCCACTGTTACTGTTCCTGCTTATTATAACTATCCAAGTATCGAAGAGGATCCAAATTCTTGTGTTATCTTGTAAGTTCTTTTTGATGGATTTAATTAATACCCTGTTAATATTATATACATATTTCTGTGAGTTTAATTTTTAGAGATAGTAGGGAAATAAGGAAACATAATTTGATTTTGTTGATGCATATATTGGAATGCTGGTTTGATATATGTGTAATTCTCAGCATAAAGATTGTTAATTTCTTTTTTAACCATGTGGTACTCAAACTTTTATCATTGAACCATCTAATCTAGTATCGCAGAGGAGTAGAGTTATTTTTTTCTGTGCTTCTACTAAATAGGATTTCATTTTCAAGGTTTGAATCCCCTCATTATCCGTAGGCCGTAGCATATGGCTTGTCCACCCAAAAGAACACAACTTTGTCCAGCCTACGCAGTTCACCCCTACCACAATTATCATAGTCTATACAGTAGGGTAAATTAAAGGGTCGATCAAAGTTAAAGTTGATTCATTTGTTTTCATTATTATGGATGGAAATTCTCTCGTTAAGACTTTATGAATTAATTAAGATCAAAACATGTGTATGAGGCACACAACCCATCAACCTACTAGCAATGAAGAAGAAAACACAATATAACGCTATAAAAATTTGATTAGACTATATTGGAGAATGTGGTAAAGGGTGGATCAAAGTTAGAAGACACCATAACATTGAATCTTATCTGCCTTTTCAAGGACGGAATAAACAATATAATTTGAATTGGCAATACAAGTCTGATGTCTTGCTGCAATATAATTTGAATTGGCTGTGGAATTCAAGTTTCCCATGGAATAAGTCTAGATTTGTGAAAAAATTACTCTACATATAACCTTTGCTGGCCACAAAAGGCCAATTTTAGTAAACAAAAAGGGCAAAAAAAGAAAAGTCTCAATCAATTTCGAGAAAAATCATGTCGTAACAAATTGTTTGAGAAATTGAAGAACAAAATTAAATAATTGGAGGGTCAATGCATAATTCAATATGTCAGCAGAAGAGCAATTCAAAACAATTACAAAATTCAATCGATATTGGTAATTAAATAATTGGAGGGTCAATGCATAATTCAATATGTCAGCAGAAGAGCAATTCGAAACAATTACAAAATTCAATCGATATTGGTAATGATTACGGTTGTGCAAAAATTGAACCAATTGATAAATCGAATCGAAAAAAGTGTTATTAGTTTATTGTTATTGGGTTATTGGGTTAACAATGATTTAATTGTTTTATAAAAACTTATTGAATTATCGATTCGATATTGGCTTTTAATATTGGGTTAACCAATAACCCATTAAGAATATAATAATTTACTATTTTAATTTTTAGTCATAGATAAATATCAAACAAAAAATATTAATATAATCAATATATTAGACTTTACCTATAAGGACCCTACACAATTAACATTACTTAATTAACTCTACTCTCTGCATTTATCATTTAGGTTTTAGTATTCTTTAGTCTTTTAGGCAACGATTAGGGTTGTGAATTATGAGTATTTGCTATACTTTTACTACACTAAGTTGAATTTTTGCACTCAATGAGTAATTAGATTTCTCTCTTCTTTATTTCGTGTTAAATTGTTGGACAAGTCATATATTTGTTTTGAAATCATTTTCTTATTGGTTAAACCGAAAACTAAACCGTTAAAGACCAAAATCGATAAATCGAAAACCAATAACAAATATCTTATTAATTTAATTATCAATTTAACATATTTAAAAATTGAGAAACCGATAATACTTAAAACACAATCGACCGATACACACTTAATGACGGCAAACTCAAACTGCAGGTCGGCCATTTACTTTATTAACTTGTCATGCGCATTGCCACACTATTTTTTTTTTTAATTTCCTTTTATGTAGCGTGAGCTCATTTTTTTTAATTCACAAATATGACTCACATGAGGTATGACACACTCCACGAATTCCTCTACAAAAATTATTAATGCTTTGCATCAACTTTGCTGTTTACTTCAATTTCCTTCTCTGAATATCAAGACAAATTGGATAGATATATGCCATTATTTCCAATTAAATAAATAAGGAGAAACTATTTTATTAGATATATATTCATATTATATATACTATTCTACTTATACTTTTAAATAATTATGTATCTCATAATTAATTAAAAGTTTTCTAATATATATTGAGAAAGATACACTTAAATACATGTATTTTTACTACTAAATACATTAAAATAAGGAGAGAGGCAAACATGATAGTCATGTATCCCAGATTCATGCGAATCACACCATATACATAGGAGAGTGACAAACAAGATTTGTTATGTATCTCAGATACATACAAATTCACTTGAATATAATGTATTTAAAATAAATTATACCTAATTTTAATACATGTATCTAGATGGAGAAATGACCAAAATGATCCTTAATGTATAGGGGTTGAAGTATTTTGATTCTTCGTATCCTTATTAAAAAAGTATAGTAAAAGATGATCATTTTGATCTCTAACCCTAAAACTAACCATAAATATTTAAAAAATGTTGTTAAATTTAATTGTGGGTCCCTCAATATTAACACCCGACAGACCTCATTCTTCTCCTTCAATCTTCTCTCCTTTACCATTAGGGCATCTCCAACCCTAAACTCTATTTTACTATCTAAAAAAGAATTTTTTTCTCTCTTCTCAATATTATATTATTATTTATGTTCATTCTTATTTTCTTATTTCATAATATAAATCCTTTCTTTCTTTTTCCCAAATAATTACTTTATTTCACTAAATTTCTAAATAACATAAATTGCAATTATATAATATACAAATTAATGGACAAATTCAAATAAAAGTGAAATACAATTACATAAATATTACATAAACACTCAACTTTTAAAATTATTATGATGCTCCCATAAATGTTCTATTAATGCATTACGGAGTTCAAAATGAGTATTTTTGTCCTTAATTTTATTATGTCTAGCTAAAAATTATTCAAACCGGAGATTTTCATCTACCATCATACCCTACTTTTTTCGAATAGTGCTAAATTTGGAAACAACCTACCGGATTACTAAATTATTGTTGTATTAAATTAGTTATTATGTCATGTATTGTATTGTATTTTATCTTGTATTTAAATTATTATGTTATGTATTGCATTTTTAAATTAAATTTTTCATCTTATCATTTGAATTTGTGCATTCCTTATAGTGAAAAATTAATAATAGCATAAAATTATATTATTGACGAAAAATTAGAAAAAAAATTAAAATACTTTAATTCGGGATGAAATTACTATATATTAAATAATATATTTTTAAAAATATGTATTACATTTAAAAAGAATTATAAATATTAGATATTTAATTACTGACATTATATTTAAAATAATATGTTAATGAAAAAAATAATATGTTAATGAAAAAAATAATAAAAATAACAATAAAATATTAAAAAGGTGAAATAGAGAGTGTGACTATTCAACTCTCTAAATATAAAGAAGGGACCTATAAAGAATAGAGCGTAAAATGGAGGGAAGTTGAAGTGCTCATTCTCTATTTTACTCTTCAAATATAAAGAATAAAGAGTAAAATAAAAATGAGTTGGAAATGGTCCAGAGGTTATTCTCCATCTTCAATCTACCACATGACATATTCTTATGAGAAAAATAACTTACACTATACTCACTTTTTATCTCCATCTCTACAAAAAAAAATTCAGTAGCTTACACTTTCATACACACCAAAAATAAAATAAAGAAAGATGAGACAACTGATACAAATGCAAACAATTTTTTTAAAAAAAAAACACTTCATTAATTCCTCTTAGAATATTCTATAAATCAGTTCTTTTCAAGCTTTAATTATATAGTCTCTTGTCAAAGCTCTATACGGAAATGATATAGCTTTCTTGTTTTTTCCTTTTCAATATTAATAGTTTTTCCATGATTTCACTTTTCAGATATAAAATAAAAATTAAATGAGACAAAGGTGGAAAATAGAATTTTAAAAATGTTCTTTAGAAATTTTAATTTGTAAGTCAAAGAGGATTTTGATAATTGACTTGTTTTTTCAGAAGAAGAATTGGATCAATGATCTTTTTGGCCATTTTCTCTATCTAAATGTATCAAAATCTAATAAAATTTGTAATATTATAAACTAAATTACATCTAAATAATTAACTCCTAAACTAGTAAACATTTCATAAGTTTCCCAATGCCGACAACAGTTGGATTTGGATATCAAAGTAATTGAGTGGCAGAAACCAATTCAGTATACTATGAACCGTAATACTGATGAATATTGTCAGGGAAATCCAGGAGGGACAGTGTACTTACTATACATCTTTATTTGCCGACTTATTTTTAAACCAAACGACCCCTTAATTATCTATTAGAGGAGAAATTTATAAATTTAATCAACTATATGATAGCCAAACACTAATTTTCTGTCAACCACTTCTCCAATAAACAACAACCAACAAAAAAAAAAACTGGATTAAATTACTCCTATTCAATTAAGGAATAATAATCGTTAGTTTACATTTCTTAATTGATCCACCTATTTTCTTCTTCTTCATCAGCACCATCTTCGGCCCACATATCAACCCAATTCTTCTGAGCTTCTTCCAGCCCAATAAACGAGCCCTGTTTCTCCGGATCCCAACTGGCCGACAAAGTCCCATAAGCAGCTCCAAGTGCTGAAGCCCCAAATGTGATAAACGTCGTCAAAAATGGTAACCAAATTGGCAGATCCACCAATTTCTGCTGCTTTATAATATCGAAAATCTGCAGCAAAATCACGCCGCCGATCAACGGAGCTCCGACGTAAAACAGAATCCTTCCGATAATCCTTTCCCATATCTCCGTCGGGATTTTTTCGTCGTTATCGTCATTGTTGTTATTGTTCTTTCTGCTACCCTTTTTTGAAATTTCGGGTTTTCCATTGCCGAAGCCTTTTGCTTCGGCATTCAATTTCCATGTGGTTCGTTGGAGATTTGGAATTCTGTTTATTTTTTTATGAAAATGGATAGGGATTTTTTGATTCAATGGAAATGAGTTTGTAATGGAGAGATTTGGGATTTGTAGACATATGAGAGTTTCCATATGAGCTAATTAATTTTGTTTATTTTTTTCATGGAGTTTGTGTTACTTTGTAAATGAGTAGTAGTGTAGTAGTCTTATCCAAATACATTGAATGGTTGTGCCTAAATCTTTACTTTCTTTCATCGACATTTTCAAGATATTTTATATATATATATATATAGTGTATATACATTATATATACGTGAAGAATTATAATGCATTTGATATTTTTTTGAGCAAACTACATAAATCCCACTAGTTTAGTACCTAATTACAAGGATTCAAGATAGTTTTTTTTTTTTTTGGAACCCCAGGATAACCCGCAGTCGCTACAACCTCTGCCCTTCGGGTGAGCACTCTGTGGTGAGCACTTTGTGCGCACTGGGTAAACCCCCCACTGTGTAATAGCCTGCAAATCACACAGGGGATGTAAACCGCACTAGGCAAGCCCTATGCGACAGGCTCGACTCAGAAGGCATTAAGGGGGGATCGATCCCGGGTCATCCGTGTGGATAACCACCCTCCAAACCAACTGAGCCATCCCGAAGGACATTCAAGATAGTTTTGATAATTACATCTTATACCATATTTTGTCCGTCGGATACATGTATCATTACTCGTCATATACATGTATTTGACGATTTGAATTAAAGAGATACATGTTTTAATATTTTGGATTAAATGTGTGTAACTAATTTCCTTAAATAAAGAAGTAATTTAGGCTTAATTAACAACTCTAATTGATTTACAGATTCATTAACATATCAATTCTAACAAATCTTAAAACCACAATAATTCTCTAATTGAAAACTTCTTCTTCTTGGCAACAATTCTTCTTTTTTTCTTGCGTTTGATTATTTTTTCTTTTCATAATGGTCAATATCACCATAAAAACCGATGGAATACTTTTCAAGGATAATGCTACTTACCATGATATCATTGAAGGTATTCCCAAGCAACTAAAAATCGATTGTAGTCGCAATGTTTGAGACTGAATTTTGGAAAATCTACTTTAGTTTTTGACCTATTCCAATTACCCGAC
>JAJOOH010015455.1:0-32160 GCA_029582605.1 Solanum gracilifrons
ATAGTAACTTAAATTTTTAGACGTGATAATCAAACAGTTCGAACATATCACATTCAATGGAAAAGGGCCTAAAATACCTTCGAAGTAGGGGTGTACAAAACCGAACAAAATCGCAAATCGAGTCAAACCGAAAAAAACCCGACTAGCGATTTGGTTTGACTTGGTTTGGTATTTTTTTTAAAACCCGACTATATTTGGGTTGGTTTGATTTTAACTAAAAAAAACCAACTAGACATTATATATGTAATTTTAAAATTTTATTTTATACATAAAAATATTTACTTTGATATAATTTTAAAATATTTCTTATACTATTTCATAGTTTTTATCTTTTAATATATTATTTCAAGTTTAAAACTTAGAATTCGGAATGGTCCAATAAAGATTATAGTTCGTAGATGTTGATAATCATAATAAAACTTAAAATCAAAATCAAATTAATACTAATGCAAAAAGAAAATCAATTCAACACTAAGAATGGCAATAAATATTGAATATTTGTTCTTTAGTTTTACATTGATTTAGATAATTAAAATATATAATCTAATTTTAATTTTCCTTAAATATTTAGTAATGTAACTAATACTTATTAAACTTATTTTAGCATGATTTAGTACTTTTAAATTATGATCATTTTCATTATGACTTTGCAATAATTATTTTATATGATGATTTCATTATTATTTTTTATTGAATATTTTAGTGTCATCAGTACTCATCTCATATTTTGTGTTATTTTCTTAAGAAACACCTTAGATAATTGTATTTTGGTTGGACTAAAGAAATATTTGGAGCACAAGTTAATTATATGTTTGTATGCAAACTTTGCCGAAAAAATCCAAAAATCTGAAGAAAAAAAATCTTGGGGTTTATTAGTTTGGTTTGATTTATAAATTTAAAAATTCGACACAATGATTTGGTTTGGTGTTTGAAAAACCCGAACCAACTCGAGGTTGAAAAACCCAAAAAAATCCGAATTTTATTAGTTTGATTTGGTTTATAAATTTAAATTTTTTACACAAGTGGTGGTTTGGTTTGATATTTGAAAAACCCGAACCAACCCGATCATGTACATCCCTACCTCGAAGTATTGTAAATGGTACACAACTACCTCATCCACCTATTGGCTTCCAAATACCCTCCCCATCTACCTATTGCTCACAGATACCCTCCCCATCCACCTTTGGGTCCGATTTTAGTCACTTCATTAACGGAGAACCATTTAAAATAATTAAATAATCCTTTTAATTATGTAGCGCTCAATCATTGGTTGCAATTTAATTATATGATATAATTTTAAACCCACCCATTTTTAACTAAACCCACCCCAATACAAAAAGAACCCAACTAATAAAAAAGAACCCTCTTCGTTCCCATATTTACACTCCATTTCTCATGATCCTCATTCCAACTTGAAATTGGCCTTTTCCTAAAAGTCACGTATATTTTACATGTAAATTTTCATTCTCATTTATAGAAACTAGGATATTGGAACCTAGAGGACAAGATGATGCAATAATCAACCTGTTAGTTGTAGTTTTGATGATCTGACAAACCCATGGACCTTGTAAAGGGACCTGGTACGATGAAAATATACACACAACTGTCAGGCTGAAAAAAGTACAATTGGTTGGTGCACAGTCTCCAACAGTGGCAGAAGTGGCAGAAACCCAAGCCAATGCATTGACTTCGAAGGTTGTGACTATCCTTCATAAAGATTATGTCCAATAGTCATAACTTTAGTTTTCGCAACTTGAAAACTCTCAAGAACTCTTGCAAAGGCTAACAAAAGTGAAGAATCATCCTCAAGAACAACAGGGACCTGATAGAGCTGCAAGCTTAGTTGTCTTAGGATTATTTCTTCTGCATGAACATTGTAAATCTGTTCCTAAATCTATAAAGGATTCAGATATTGTGTTTTGGTTGAAAAGTCTAAATCGGTTAAGGGTAACTAATTTAATGGGCAACATCCCTTTTGTTGCTTAGTCAAAGTCTAAGTCATCTAGAGTGGGTGGTTTAGTGGGCAACCTGTGTGTTGCTTAGTTGAATTCTAAGTTGTCTAGATGTGATAACTTAGTGGGCAGTGTGGCATCTGCTTAGGCTCTTCAAGTAAAAGAGGTTTTACTTGGTTGTGAGACTAATAATTTTTTCTCACGTTGATTGTAACTGTTGTTCGCTTTTGCTTAAGGAAGATTAGTGAAAATAGTTGAAAATCTTATGTGACAGGTCGTGGTTTTACTTCCTTGATCAAAGAGGTTTCCATGTAAATTGCTTGTGTTGTGTTCTTATTATTATTTACTCTTTGTTATTATTCTTGTTGTGTCAAGGGACCTGGTCCATTGACTGAGAGTGGACGCATGCATTCTATCAATTGGTATCAGAGCGGGTACTCTCTAGCTCGTTAACACCAAGAGAGATATTTCTGCAAAAGAATGGTTGCTCCACTGAACCTCGAAGAAGGACAATCTTCAACACAACCTCCTCGTTTTAATGGTCAGTTTTACAGTTGGTGGAAAACAAGGATGCACGACTATCTTATGGCTGAGGACAGCGAGTTATGGGACATTGTGTTGGATGGACCTTTCATTCCAACCGTGGAAGTGAAAGATGGTGAAATCACGAAAGTTGTTCCAAAGACTCGCCAACAGTACAACGAGGAAGATAGAAAGAAGATCAAAAAAAGCTATAAAGCTAAAAAGCCGCTAGTATGTGGTATTAGTGCTGAAGAGTACAATCGCATTTCTGCGTGTGAGTCCGCAAAGGAAATCTGAAACTGTATAAGGATGGCTCATGAGGGAACATAGCAGGTAAAGGAATCGAAGGTGGACATGCTGATCACTCAATATGAAAACTTCACCATGAAGGAAGGAGAGGCCATTCATGAAATGCATACTAAACTTTCTTCCATAACCAATGAGCTACGAAGTATAGGTGATCCCATCAGCACTAGAAAGCAAGTTAGGAAGGTTCTTCGAATTATTCCTAAGTCCTAGGTAAGCAAAGTAAATGCTATCACTGAAGCCAAGGATTTGAAGGTTTTGATAATGGATGCTCTTATTGGAAACCTCAAGACCCATGAAATGAATAGAAATCAGGGCATTTCAAATAAGGAAGCTAAGAAAGACAAGTCCCTAGTTCTCAAAATCACACCAGGTGAAACTTCGAGTGAAGAGGATGACATGACCTATCTGACCAAGAGATTTTAGAAAGTTGTAAGAAAGTACGGAGGGTTTAGAAAAGGAGGGAATCCTCGTAGGGCTGCATCTGTGAGTGACCTTTGTCACAAGTGTGGAAAGGCAGGTCATTTCATAAGAGATTGCCTAATGCTTAAAGCTAAAAACAAAGAGTATCAAAGACCTGGAGGTTAAAGGATAAGATGAGAGACCTGGTACCTGAGAAGAATGCAAGAAAAGCTGCAGCAGACTATGTTGTGAAGAAAACTCTTGTTGCTTGGAGGGACTCCTCAAGTGAGTCAGGAGAGTCAGAATGCCCCGATGACGCATCAATGCTGGCGGTTCAAGATGATGCTAACGTGTTTGATGGATTGTTTACCCTCATGGCAAAATCAGATGATGAGGACGATAAAGATAAGGTAACTATTCTCGACATTAAACAAAACTTGAACTCTTATTCTGTTAGAAGGTTGAGAAATCTAGCAAACATTTTGATTGAGTCTATCATAGAGTTAACTACTGAAAAAGACTCTATGAACATTAGCCTAGATCTTCTTGGTGAAGAGAAGACAGTAACAGTTGTTCACATATCGCTCATTGAGGAACATTCGACAGTTCTAAAAGTTGAAAATCTAGAACTTCAAAATCAATTGAGCATAATGATTAATAAATCTGGGAAAAGAAAAGAAAAGGCCACTAGTTTGCAAGTAAAGCTAGAAGCAAATCTGAATACGACTGAGACCAGACTTGCTCTAGCCTTGGAAAGAAATGATCATATTGAGAGGGACCTGGTCCGTCTTAAAGAAGAACTTCAAACTTCTCTAAAATGGACCAGTTCCACCAAATTGCTTTCTAACATCACAAGCCAAAGCAACTACAACAGAAAGGGATTGGGTAGTTTGAACATTAATCCTCTTTACTATCCTCATAGTAAATATGTATCTGTTTCTGATAATTTACTATGTCTTCACTGTGGTCGAAATGGCAATCTGAAACGGGATTGCCCTGGTTGGAAGGCCTCACAAGAAAAAAATTCAGTTTATTCTAGACAGAAAAAGGTTCAAAAGGGGGGATCTGCTCCCATGTCTAAGACCTGGAACAAGAAGAAGACCAATCTGCCTCATTGGGCAAGTAGCATCCTTATTACTCCTCTATCACCCTTTTGGGAACTCAGATTAAAGTGGGTTCCCAAGTCTAACAAAAGATCTCTGTTGCAGGTGGGTAAAGAAAGCAAAAGTCAGTGCTAGTTTATGGACAGTGGATGCTCAAAGCACATGACTGGAAACACCAAAAACTTCCTTTCACTCAAGGCACTTCAAGGCGGAGGTGTCTCTTTTGGCGATGGAAAAAAAGGGTTTATCCTTGGAGTGGGCAGGGTCGGAAAATCTCTTGAAAGCTCAATTGAAAATGTGTATTATATGAGTGGGTTAAAGTACAGTCTTCTTAGTATTTCTCAGATATGTGATAAGGGAAACAAAGTCAAGATCACATCATAAAATTACATCGTCACCAGTCTGTTTTCCAAAAAGGTGATCTTAACGGCTAGAAGATAGAAAAACATGTATGTGGCAGCACTGGAAAAAGTTAATGGAGACGATCAGACATGCCTGGGTGCTCAAAGTGCAAATGCCAACTTATGGCATAGGAGGCTAGGTCATGTGAGCTCGTCTTTACTGAACAAGCTGGTTTCTAGGGACCTGGTCCATGGTTTGCCAAAATTGAAGTTCAGCCATAACACAGTGTGTGATGCATGTGTCAAAGGGAAGCAGACCAGATCCTCATTCAAACCAAAGAAGCAAGTAAGCTCTTCAAGAGTTCTTGAACTGATGCACATGGATCTGTGTGGGCCTGTGAAAATACAAAGTCGAAATGGAAAGAAGTATATTCTGGTGATAGTAGATGACTACTCAAGGTTCACGTGGACTATATTTCTCAAATCAAAGTCAGAGACAACTGATATGCTGATGATTTTCTTCAAAATGGTCCAAACCAAGCTAAATTGCTTAATTGCAGGGATCAGGTCTGACCATGGAACGGAATTCAAAAAAAGTTAAGCTTGATGTTTTCTGTGTAGAAAATGGTATCAATCATAATTTCTCAGCTCCCAGAACTCCTCAGCAAAATGGTGTGGTGGAAAGAAAGAACAGAACTCTGGTTGATATCGCCAGAACCATGCTCATCGAGTCAAATATGCCTCAAAACTTCTGGGCTGAAGCAATTAACACTGCGTGTTATGTGACTAACAGGTGCTTGATCAGGTTTCTTCTGAACGAAACACCATATGAGTTGTTGAACAACAAGGAGCCCAAGCTCAGTTATCTAAGAACCTTTGGTTGCAAATGTTTTGTGTTGAACAATGGCAAGGATTATCTAGGAAAGTTTGATCCCAGAAGTGATGAAAGTGTGTTTGTAGGGTACTCATCCTTAAGCAAAGCTTACAGGGTTTTCAACAAAAGAACACTATGTATTGAGGAAAGTGTTCATATAGTCTTTGATGAAAGTGGTGATTTGAAAAGCTTGGAGATGAAGGACAATGATGATCTTAACGAGCTATTCAAAATCCAAAATAATGAAGCTATTTTGCCTAAAGCTGAAGGAAATCAAGACTCCAATAGCACTGATCCTGGTCCATCTGAGAAGATAAATGAAGATGTCCAGCCTACTAAGGGACCTGGTCCGTCTGATGCTGCAAGTCAAGAAGAAACTCATTCTCCTGAGAATGATGACTCAGAAGAAGAAGAAGAACAGACGAATCAGCCCCAACCTTTGGTATCTAAACCTGAATGGAAGCACAGTTCATCTCACCCCCTTGAGAATCTCATTTTCCCATTAAACTCTGGAATGCAAACCAGGTCCAAATCAAGAAATCTGGTTGCATTCTCAACGGTCATCTCTTCTATTTAGCCTAAGAATATGAAAGAAACCCTGAAAGATGCTAACTGGGTCAATTCAATGCAAGAAGAGCTACAGCAGTTTGAGCAGAGCAATATGTGGTACCTGGTCCCAGACCCGATGACAGACCTATCATAGGGACCAGGTGGGTTTTCAGAAACAAGCTTGATGAAGGGGGTGTCATAACAAGAAACAAATCTGGAGTGGTTATTCAAGAGTACAATGAAGAGGAAGGGATCGACTATGATGAAACATTTGCCCCTGTTGCTCGGATGGAGGCCATCAGAATTCTTATAGCTTTTACAGCCTTCATGGGATTCAAGCTCTTCCAAATGGACGTCAAAAGTGTCTTTTTGAATAGAGACCTGAAGGAGGGGGTGTATGTGAAACAACTACCTGGATTTGAGAATGCCAACTTACCAAATCATGTGTTCAAACTGAACAAGGCCTTATATGGATTGAAACAACCCCCTAGAGCTTGGTATGAAAGGCTGTCCAAATTCCTACTGAAAAATAGTTTTAAAAGGGGTAAGATAGACAACACCTTGTTTCTTATGAAGATGGATTATTGGATCACTGTTGTATCTAACATCTAGTAGACCTGACATTGTCTTCAGTGTTGGAATGTGTGCACGATTCCAAACATGTCCCAGGGAATCATATCTTAAGGTAACCAAGTGGATTCTGAAGTATCTAAAGAAGACAGGGGACCTGGTCCTCTTTTATCCAGCTGGTGACTCCCTTGAACTGGTAGGGTATGCAGATGCTGATTTTGCAGGATATCAGGTTGACAGAAAGAGTACCTCTGGAATGGCACACTTTCTTGGATCCTCACTTATCTCATGGGGTACCAAGAAACAGAATTCAGTAGCTCTTTCAACAGCTGAGGCAGAATATGTAGCTGCTGCATCTTGTTGTGCTCAACTTCTATGAATCAAGCAACAACTTGAAGATTTTGGAGTTCATATCCATACTATTCCTCTCATGTGTGACAATACCAATGCAGTCAACATGGGAAAGAATCTAGTTCAGCAAAAAAGAACAAAACATATTGATGTCAGACATCACTTCTTGAGAGACAATGTTGAAAAGGGAACTATCAGCATGCAGTATTGCAGAACAAAAGATCAAATTGCAGATATTTTTATCAAGGCATTGAGCAAAGATTAATTTGAGAGTAACAGGTTGAAGTTGGGAATGATGAATATGCATTGATCTAATCTCATCCAAAGGTAGTCAATCCTTGTTTTAGCTATGATCTGGAGGGTAGGTATCCTCATTACTAGTAATGTATTGTTTAAGTGAGATCAATTATGTACTTATTGCAGGTATACACTCATGCAAAAATCACAAAAGAAAAGAATGGGCAGAACCATTCAGGAATCAAATCTCATCTACAGTTGAGGACCTGGTCCTTCTTAAGGTTAGCATCCTGTACAATTTTGCTTAAACTAATTGAATGAGAACCGTTGAGATCACGACGTGTCAGTTATCGGTACCTCTGATTGTTGTCCCATCGCTTTAAGTTCAAGCAACGCGTCTACTCAGGGACATGACAATCATTTCAAGTTCTTTTTATAAGACTTTTCTTCACTCTATCTCTCCTCATTTCAAATCCCCTTCTCTCTAAAAAGCCTTTTGCCAAAAAACGCTTATTTCTCCTTTTTTTTGCTTCTTCTATGTCACTCTTCATCTCTCTCTCAAACAAAATGTCTTAATCCCCATCTTTTTCAAAGAAAATGCAAGACTCACTGAATGAAATAGACCCAGTGGCATTCTACACATCTTTCGATGCTCCATCTCCTTCCAAAATGTCAACCATCTCTCCGGTCAACATCGGTGAAACCAGTCCTCCTAACCCCTATTCTCCCTTGGATCTCAATAACCCAGCACCCGAATCTGGTACATGTTCTACTATGCTGTCAGACCACTTATTTGAGAGAGACTTTCCCGAGAATAAATCGTTTGAGTCAAATATTCTTGCAACCAGTGAGAGCTTAGTCGTCGAGAGTCTAACCAAAATGAGGGGAGGGTTACTAAGCGAAGAAGAAGGACAGTTTGTGGACAACTTGCTTTGGGGGCTCTCAACCAGTGTTTGACTAAATTCCTGAGTTTGGTGTGTACCCTTCGTCCTATTCTATTGACACAGACGAGGGTAATCGTCCCTTGCGATGGATTGTTCAAAATAAAATGGTCCCTTTATCCACAAAAGGAAAGGAGAAGGTCTTAGAGGAGACACTTAAAAGAAGGCCTTTTACTAGATCTGATTCAAAGAGACTGATGAGTGATGCTATGAAATCTAGTATAACAACGACTGCAGAAAGGCGCAAGAAACGGAAATCGGGTAATGTACTCTTTAAGATACCTGATATTGATGTGGTGGATGTCTCGATTGAAAATTCTTAACATGAAGGAGTGGGAAAAAGTTTTGAAGCGAAAATGGAGAAATAAGTAAAAAACGGCGGTAAGGGAAAGTCTAAAGCATCTGTGAAAAAGGTTTGTGTTCAAAAAGGGGAAAAACAAGAGGAAGAGAGAAGCCTCTCCTGTCATCAAATCAGCATCAGGAACAAGACTTGGTCCCATGGGAAGTGAGGATGTCCCCGGAGAAAGCAAACAGTCAATTTTCAACAACATACGTCTCCAGAAGGTTTAAGGAGGTCGAGTGTTTGACCCGGACATCATCACCAAGCATGGGATGAATTCTCTGTATGATCTTGTGGAAATCCAGTCGTGGACTCACTTATTACATACCAAATCACCCGTTTTACATGAGGAAGAGGTACGCGAGTTTTACTATAACATTGAGTTTGAAGAGAATGGTAGCATAAACACCAGGGTAGGGGACAAAAGTTTGCATCTGACTGAGGAACTGCTGGGGCAAGTACTGGGGGTTCCGAGAGAAGGGACCAGGTCCATTGTTGGAAAAACTTGCACTGTGGAGTTTGTCAAATAATGCTCTAAAATCCCTAACACACGACGTGCTGGGATTCAAAAGAAACTCATGAAAGGCGAGTACCAGATGCTCTTTGAATTTGTCAACAAGGTACTTCTTCCCCGAACAGAAAAATGCAATGTTGCTTCTGCATTTAATCTGTTCATCATGGAGTCATTGTGCAAGTTTGATCCCATTGATCTTCCAGCCCTCATGCTAGAGCACATGTACAAAACTGTGGCTGACCATAAGGGCAAACATAGCCTGGGATATGGCTACTTTTTAACCAAGGTGTTTCATCATCTGAGCATACCAGTGGGAGCTGGTACAATTGGAACTGCTAAACAATCATTCACTCTAAGTACGCTGGTAGAATGTGAGTCTATATAAGAAAAGGAAAATCCATTGAGCAAGGTATCTCAGTTGGCTATGGAACAAGACTAGTTGAAGCATGAACTGGAGAAAATGACCGTGCGAGTGAGCAAAAAAGATGCTGAAATTGCCTTACTAAAGGCTGAACTGCTCAAAGCGCAAACTGAGGGACCTAGTACTAAAGGGGTTAAGGAACTGAAGAAGCAGAATAAGGAGTTCCTTGCTAAAATTGATGCTCTCCAAGAGAAAATGATAAAGGATAATGATGCAGCAAATTCCAAGTTCACTCTTGTTATCAACTCCCTCTCCCATCAGCCTCCCTCTTCGTAGTCCTCTTTGTTCCTTTATGTGTCATTTCTTTTTATATGGACAGTGTCCGAGGTTCTCAATTTCAGTTTAAACTAAATGTATTAAATGTTGACTTGTGTGCAATGAAATTGATTCCTATTTTGTTGTGACTGATTTCTATTGTTTCCTGTTTTTATAACCCTGTTGGTGTTGCCCTTGGCTGTGATCTTGCTTAACAATCTTACTTGTTTTGTTGGTTTACCACACTTCTTTTTTTATGATGCCAAAAGGGGGAATCATTGGGTGCTTAGACTGGTAGAAAGTCTGGTTGACAGTGGGAAGAACTTGCAGGGAATATGAGGGAATATGATGCTTAGGCTGGTAGAAAGTCTAGTTGACAGGGGGAAGAACTTGCAGGGAATAAGGTTGGTAGAAAGTTGTTGGCAGGGGGAAGAACGTGCAGGCACCATGTGAATAGTTTGTCATCATCAAAAGGGGGGAAAATGTTAGTTGTAGTTTTGATGATCTGACAAACCCATGAACCTTGTAAAGGGACCTGATACGACGAAAATATACACACAACTGCCAGGCTGGAAAAAGTACAATTGATTGGTGCACAGTCTCCAATAGTGGCAGAAGTGGCAGAAACCTCAGCCAATGGCATGGCTTCGAAGGTTGTGACTATCCTTCATAAAGATTATGTCTAATAGTCATAACTTTAGTTTTTGCCACTTGAAAACTCTCAAGAACTCTTGCAAAGGCTAACAAAAGTGAAGAATCATCCTCAAGAACAACAGGGACCTGATAAAGATGCAAGCTTAGTTGTCTTAGGATTATTTCTTCTGCACGAACATTGTAAATTTGTTCCTAAATCTATAAAGGATTCATATATTGTATTTTGGTTGAAAAGTCTAAATCGATTAAGGATAACTAATTTAGTGGGCATCATCCCTTTTGCTGCTTAGTCAAAGTCTAAGTCATCTAGAGTAAGTGGTTTAGTGGGCAACTTGTGTGTTGCTTAGTTGAATCCTAAGTTGTCTAGAGGTGATAGCTTAGTAGGCTGTGTGACATCTGCTTAGGCTCTTCAAGTAATAGAGTTATTACTTGGTTGTGAGACTAATAACTTTTTCTCACGTTGATTGTAACTGTTGTTCCCTTTTGCTTAAGGAACATTAGTGAAAACAGTTGAAAATCCTCTGTGACAGGTCGTGATTTTACTCCCTTGAGCAAGGAGGTTTCCACGTAAGCTGCTTGCGTTGTGTTCTTATTATTATTTACTCTTCATTATTATTCTTGCTGAGTCAAGGGACCTGATCCATTGACTGAGAGTGGACGCACGCATTCTATCACAACCCTTCTTCCATGTTCCCGTTTTGCATTTCTGTTCATACCCAAGGACTTTTCCTCATGGTTAAGCTCTAGAAGATGTAATTGATGCTTACTTGATCAATTGTGTTGTCTTTTTCTGCATTTAAATTGTCCCTTATAAAAATATCAATTCCATAGTCTGAATTTGCTATAGCTAACTGTCCTACAGTTGGATGGACATGCATGTTAGCCACATTATGTAACACTGCACCACCTGTGAAATGCCGTGAGATAATTAAAATTGAATTCTTATGTTAGTTACTTATTTTTCCTCTCTTTATATTGTTTTCCATTTTTTCTTGTTCGGCAACCATGGGAGTAAAACAAAGGCATTTATGCAACCTGTACTCTTGTTGTTTAAACACGAGAATAGATCATTACTCCTCTTGTCCCATAATATGTATCACTTTTCACTTCTCGGTAGTCAATTTGGCTAAACTTTGAAGCTATATTGATTAGATTAAATCAATATTTTAGAATTAAAATTTAAATATCCCAAAACAATACGAAAATTTGAGAACGAAGGTTTTAGGGTTCTTTTTATTAGTTGGGTTCTTTTTGTATTGGGGTGGGTGGGTTTAATAAGTATTGGGGCGGGTTTAGTTAAAAATGGGTGGGTTTAAATTATATTAAATAATTAAATTGCAACCAATGGTTGAGCGCCACGTAATTAAAAGGATTATTTAATTATTTTAAATGGTGTTCCGTTAATGAAGTGGCTAAAATTGGACCCAAAGGTGGATGGGGAGGATATTTGTGAGCCAATAGGTGGATGGGGAGGATATTTGTGAGCCAATAGGTGGATGAGGGATAATTGTGTACCATTTTCAATACTTCAAGGATATTTTAAGCCCTTTTCTGTTCATTCAATAAAATAGGAAAGAGATTTCGATTTGTTTTAATTAAAACTTAGGTAAGAGGTTGTACAAATGACATAATTGAGAGGGATAGCGGCATGTGCATTGTGATTCAATTTGTGATCTTTTGACTCCTTGATGAGCTTTTACACAAAAGACTTTTTCTTTATTGTTTTCACCCACAAAACTGTTTTACACCATCGTGTAAACGACATTTCGATGAATACATATATTTGTCATCATTCTCCAACATCTAATGTAAAACTAGACAAATTACATTGAGACAAATTCTTTTTTTTAAATAAATGAATGAAAAGCGGTAAAGAGAATAAAGTAGAAAAGAGATGGAAAAAGAAAGGGTGCATGTCTTGACCTTGATGATAAAGAGAGAGTAAAAATCAAGATTTTGAAAGAGTTGAGTGGGAGAAAAGTATACGAGGCTTCAACTCTTTATCGTCTAATTTTATTAATAATATGTGTACATAAATAATGAGAATAAAAAAATCGTTTCAATTTATATAACATAATTTGATCAAACGCATAATTGTTTTTTAAAAAATAAGATGATAAAATTAACTTGTAATTCTAATTTCTAAATATAGTATAATATTCGTGTTTTCATAGAATTTATGAAATTTATATTTCTAAACTTGTCATAATAATTTGACTAAAAAATTTTCATTAAGGATAACATGACATTTTAGATTAAAATGTTTTTAAATCTAGGAAGATATTATTCTTTTTTTAAATCAAACAAATATGTTGAAGAACAATTCAAAGTTGTACAAACCAATTTGTTTAGAATTTGGTATTTGTTAGTTTATTCTAATTCATGTCTAAATAAAATTTATAGCTAAAATTATATTGAAATATATTTTCCAACGTCAAGAAGTGGATTTCATACTAATATAAATTAGGGCGTTACTAGTTATTTTCTATAAAACAGAGAGAAATGTAGAAATCATTCTAATTTATTATTTTCTGAATAAATTGATTTCCTTCATAAAGTATTTCAATCGTTCAAATACTAGTAAGGAGATTTACGAAATTCTTAATGACGAAAATAAATTTACATCAATCACGATTCATGTCATCAATTTTCCAGCACATGAAAATAGGGAGGGATCTCGTGGAGTAATTAGGATTACTAATTAGTTATGAAGAAAATGTGTAGGCGACTCTTTATCGTGGGACCAAAAACAAAGACAAATTATTTGGTGATACCAATTCGAGAACTCTCTTTCACATTTCTAGCTACTTTTTTTATTTTATTTTATTTTTTATTTTTTGGGGTGGTGGCTTCTCTCTTTCCTTCTTTTTCGCCACATCCATTTTCAATAATTAAAGTTAATTAATTATCTTTAGTCTTGGTTTTGAAGATTAGATTAGCAATACCAACTAAAACTTTCTTCCCATCCCTTTTGTCTTGTCAAAGAGAAAAATTTTCCAACCCCATGCTTCATTTATTTAATTTGTTGTTATCTTCAACGGTTCTTTCTTGGTTTAAGTTATGGAAAAGACAATTGGGGGTTGGGGTTGGCAAATGATTCATGAATGAAATGGATTAGTGTATGATTTTTTTTTGCGTGTGTTCTTTTCTTTTGTTATTATTTGAGTAGTAAAATAGAAACTCATTTATCAAGATATAGGAGAGCTTTATTTATTAGGATTTATGGTAAAAATTTGATGAGTATTTTATTTGGACACTGTTCTTTAATATGTGTTTATTTATCAAGAAAATTTCAAGATACATATGACTCAAGTTAAATTATTTGTGCATTCAAATAATTGAACTTTTGTCATAAGTACATGAACTTCAGGCAAAAAAATGGATAAAGTTTAGATAAAATGATTGAATTAATAACATATGACTGAAATTTGGGGGAAAAGTGACTGAAATTCAAGCTTATATTTAAAAGTACTGACAAAAATGAATGAGCTTCAATCATACATGCTTGAACTTCAGCTATATAAAACTTCAAATATCTCTTATTTGAAATCATTTTTAAATGAATAAACTTTTAGTAATTTATACGCACGCTAGATAAGACCTATATAGTTGTCCCTAAATGAAGTATTTGTGCACTTTGGCTTATATTATGATGTTATTCTTTACTTTCTTCTCATCAATTATAACAACGTAAAATATGTGGTATGATTGGGACGTTATTATGGAGTTTTCCAACTAATTATAACCTGTGTCACACGTCTTTGTGAAATAGGGAAGTGGCTCCAAATGACAAAATACAAAATACAAAAAAAAAAAATGAAAAAAACAAAAACAAGAAAGGGGGTTCAAAATAAACAAATAATATATTTCTCACAAAACTCTTGTGATTTGTGAACACCTAATAAAACATATCATATGACCAAAATGTCACAAATCAACTGAATAGACATGAGTTGATCTAGTGTAAAAATGTACACGTACTAATATAATGAATTTATATACCAATTCAAAAAAATACATAACGTGTATTCACAAATATTTTTATCATTTATCTGTAAATTACTATTAATAAATAAATAATACGATTCAGCAGAAAAATTGAGTGCGATAACCTCATGACAACGGCTGCTCAATTATATTTCCTTCTTCTCCCGTAAAATATATGGAAAAAAAAACAACGTAACCTCAAAGAAAACGAGATTTTTATCATGGTTAACATTAAGCGTAAACAATTGACTCCCTCGCACCATTTTACTTGCCTCATATAGATATGATAATTTATTTTTAAAAATACTTATTAGGAATTTATTTTATTGAATTAATTTTATTATTTTATCTAACTATTTAGTGATAACATAAGGATAGCAATGGAAGAAAATAATAAATTTATCTTAATTCACTAAAATGTGCAAAAAAAAATAATAACAATCTATTTTTTAATATAAAAGCAAAGTAAAATAAAAATGTTGAGGGAGGGTATGTATTAATATGGGAGAAATACATATTTTGTTTTCCATTTAATTTGAAGGGAGAGGAGATTTTCTTCGGGGCTATGGTTGTCATTTAGAAGATTTTGTTTCCTAATGAAACGGTTAAAACTTAAAAATCTTGAAATGTTCAATTCATATTATGGAAAAATTTATTTCGTATAAATTATGGGAAAAATAATTTAATAATTATTTAATACCTCAAATCAACTGCGGGACAAAAAAATCTTTCATCTTTATTTTGAGATTATTATACATTATATATCTCATATTAAATATTCTCTCTGTCCAGTTTATATGACTTACTTTCCCTTATAGTCAGTCTAAAAAAAAATGATGCATTTCTATCTTTTAGTCGGTCCCAAAAAGAATGACATGTTTTATATTAAGTAACAATTTAATTTTAAAATATCAATTTTATCTTTAATGAAATGATTTATAATCACACAAATTTGTAGTATCATTCATTTTAGAGCACAATTGTTAAAAGTCTTCTTTTCTTTCTTTAACTCACTACCTCACAAAAAATGCAAATATAGTTCAAAATAGAAAAGTAAAAATAAACTGATAAAATAGTACTCCATCCGTTCCTATTTATATGTCCTCATTTTTTATTTTACGTGCATTAAGAAATTAAGTAAGTTTACTATTGGCGAAATGGTCTGATGGACTCTTATACTTGTATGAGTTTGTATTCTGCGCCCTTTTACTTAACCCTTTGTCAACTGAACCCCTAATTCCATTGAAACTTGGTATTTTGAACCCTTTTTTCATAAGGTCAATGGTGTGTGTAATACAACCACTACACCTCAAATTCCACGTCATTTTTAATTGCCACATAGGAAATAAAATGAAAAAATTAAATTAAACTCCCTAAATTTTATTTGAGAAATCATTTTCTCTTTCTTCCAATTTTTTCCCCAATTTATCTCCTTTCTCTTCTCTCATTCCAACGCTCTCACAAGTAAAATGCAGCATCAGTAAGACATTTGTCGCCTCCGCAGTGCGGTGGTGGAGCTACCACTCAAAGATGAAGACTATGATCTTGAGATGAGGGATATGTTCTTGTCATGTGAAGATTTACAAAAATTGGAATGATTGATATTGTTCGGCTCTGGCGATGTTGAGTAGGTTGGAGTATATGCTATTACCTGTTGAAGAGTAAGATCGATAAGTTCATTCATTTTTTGGTGGAACAATAGGAGGAATCTGTATTTGTGAAGACCCTTTTGTAAAGTGATAAAGAATAAATTTGCATAAGAAATGATGAGCTCTTTGAAGTAGATGGAAGACAACACGCAGCAACCAAAACGAAATGGGGGAAAAAAATGACAGATTGATTTGAAGAGTAGAAAAGCAAAAAAAAAGCTTCTCTTTTTGTTCAACAATGGTGAATGCATAAATGGAGAAGAAGATGACTCTTGATTAGGTCAAAAATTGTCATTTCTTGTCTTTGTCGAAGGCCTCACGCGCGTAAAATATGTGCATCACACGCACTTTAGATAAAAATGTCACATAGGATGACATGTCAAAAAAGGGGTTCAAAATACCAAGTTTCAATGGGTTTAGGGGTTCAGTTGACAAAGAGTTAAGTAAAAGGGCCCAGAATACAAACTCATACAAGTATAAGGGTCCATCAGACCATTTCGTCTTTACTATTTAAGTCCATTTGCTTTATAAAAAGAAGATATACCCTTATTTAATATTTTTTTAAGTCAACTTTTCAATCAATGAATATGAATTAATTTATTTTGATTAATAAAAATGAATTATTCACTTAATTTTTTTATGTTGGTCAAATGTATATTTTCCAAGTTAATAACTTAGGAGTAGAGCTGTCAAAACGGGTTGGGTCAGCCCAGTCCTACCCTGCCCAAGCCTCACGGGCCAAAGAATTTGATGGGCTGGGGTGGGCCGGCCCTTCATTTCAAAGGGCTGTAAAATGGTCAACCCGGCCCAACCCCAGAAGAGTCAAGGCCTAGGGCGGGCCGGCCCTCTTTTTTTTTTATGTCAAATCAATGTCACAAACAGTAACATTGTTTCAATAATTCTAAATAAAATCTAGCAATAAATATTTAAAGAAAAAAATAATAATCTATTAAGTAAATAATATCTGAAAAACAAACGAGTAAACTAAAGAATACGTCTGACTAAAACTTTAGTTAGCAATACATAATTACTTAAAGTATTTTGTTAAATGAAATCAAGAAACTAATTAATTGTTCAAGCCATAAAACATTCTATCGCATATAATATAAATAGTGTTTACTATCCAAATCTTATATTCAAAACTAAATAATAAAGAATTCATGAGGTAAGCTCCTTAGAAAAACTCCACAAACACTTATTTAGGTTTTTTAGTTTTTTATTCATATTTTTTTAATATTTATTTTAATTAGAATTAAATAATTTGGCCCATGGGCCGACCTCGATCAAGCCTCAAGGGCTAAGAGCCTAAAAGGGTTGGGCTAATAAGCCCCGATTTTAAACAGGCTTGTAAAATCCTATCCCAACCCTACTCCAATAACGGGTTGAATCGGGCTGGGCCCATGGGCTAAGCCCTTTTTGACGGCTCTACTCAGGAGTAAGATATGAAGAATATTGTAATTTATGCATTGATTTTATAAAATAACAAATATTACGAATCAACTATTTATGATAAGAATGACATATAAAAAGGAATGGAGAAAATATACGACAAGAAAGGTTTGACCCAACACAAACATCGAGAGAAGGTGAATCCTATTCAACCAACAACCACGCAATTAGGTCGGAAGTATGCCCATCTCATCTTCTGATCATGAATACTTCTAGTACTTGAATCTTCAAGACCCCAAAAAAAAATATCTTGAAGACCAAGTAAATAAGAGAAAATGACATAAATAGTCATTTAACAATAGGAGTAGGTCTAAAATGGTCCCTTAACTATATATCTAACGAATTTAGTCCTTTAACTATTCAAAAACTTATCAGATTTGGTCCCTTAACTATATAGTTACCGGTTTTAGTCCCTTAGCTATAAACTTACCGATTTTAATCCTTTAAGTATTCAAAAATTTATCTGGTTTGATATTTATTCATTTTTTAATACAAATAGCTTAGGTTTATATTACTGGAAATCTTCGTGAAATAAAATATTTAACCTATTTTTTAAGTTGTTTCTCTATCCCACCCTTTTTTCTTCAAACTACTCTTATAAAAAGAACAATAACGTCAATGATTCAAAATAAAATTAATGAGGAAAGAAGATATATGTCCTAATTGTATTCAATGGAGGATAAAATTAAGCATATAATTGTTGTTAATGACTTAAATTCACACTTGAATATGCTAATCAGTGCGGATTTTATTTAATTTACTCAAATTTCTTCACGTAAAATAAAATGAATAGAATAATAAAATTGATCTATTTAAAATAATAATAATTGCAAATCTACCTTTTGATAAATTTAAATTTCTGAAAAATTAAACAAATTATGTTCAATGAAGTTGTTGGAGTACAAACTTTGGATTTAACGGGTAATAAATGTTTTTCTTTTTTATAATAAAGTTTAGCATATTCAAGTCCTTCGTAGCAATAATATTCTTCATTTTATCCTCAGTTGAATAAACTTATGACTTATATTTTCTTTACTCGTGAATTTTATTTTAAATTGTTGAGGTTAAGGTTTTTCGCATAAGGTTAATTTGAAGAAAAAATAGCGGAGAGAGAGAAACAACAGAAAAAATTGCTAAAGGATTTAATTTCTCGAGGCATGGATTCCGTTAATATAAACCTAAGCTATTTGTATTAAAAATGGACAAAGACCAAACCTGATAAGTTTTTGAATACTTAAAGGACTAAATTCGGTAAGTTTATAGTTAAGGAACTAACACCGTTAAGTGTATAGTTAAGGGACCAAAGTTGATAAGGTTTTGAATAGTTAAAAACTAAATCCGTTAAGTGTATAGTTAATGGATCATTTTAGACCTACTCCTATAGTTAAAGGACTATTTATGTCATTTTCTCAAGTAAATAACATAAGTTTCCCTAGAGCAAATTGTAATTTATGCATTATTTTATAAAATAACAACTTCTAGTACTTGAATCTTGAATTTTGCATAGTGAGGGATTATTTTTAAGGTGACGCTTGAAATGAAAAGAGAATTCATTTTCAAGGGTTTGGTAATAAATAATTGCTTCAATAGAAGAATGAGAACAATGAGGTGTAAAATAACTCTCCAAAAAAAAAATCAACAAAATAGTCTTGATTTATTGTTGTATTTTATGGGAATATATTTTTGTTTGTGAATTTGAAATTTCAAACTTACGTATGTATCACTATATCATACGAAATGGAGGAATTTCATCCATCCGATCTCAATGATGAGAAAATAGGCAAACGAAATCTATAATTTGTAATGGATCTCATTAGCTCGAATAGCAAAAATTCAAATATAAGAATCATAAAATTTTATGGACCCACTTTGGCAAAAAAACGACTAGAAACGAAAGAGGAAATGGAGCAAAACTCTGTATGATGATGTTGAGGCCTTGAGGGTGAGTTAAATAGGGTGTGGAAATAGTAGGAGATAGAGTCTGATAAATATTTGTTAGAGGTTAAAAACTAAACTTTTGACAAATTTAAAGAATAAAATTGCTAAATGCTTTTTTAAGAAATTATTTTGATTCTATCCTCAAACATTGTGTTAAAAAATATTTTTTAAGTGTGATGCCTCGATAGACATGTCCTCGACCTAATGGCTTCGAGCACAACTAAGACTCGATGGTTCACAAAATGTATCCTCAAACATACGAGATCATTTTTGTCATTTTCTTGTATATATAGCGGGATTTCAAATTTAATTAATCATTCATTCCCTCTCTTTTTTTAGTAAATTCCACTTCACTCCCCTAAACTTGTAGGTTTGACAAACGTTATCCCTCACCTTTGAAATGAGACAACGAACCCCTCTAATTTTGGATAAAGTCATAACGGTATCCAAAACTTTGATTGACACATATATTTTTTGCTGCAATAAAGATGCTTAGGTTATTTATTTATTTTTTCTATTTTATTACTGATTTCATATATAAATATATGTAGTGTTTGAATCAAACATAATTGATGCTTGAACATTACAAATGAATGTGTGATATGTTTAAGCATATGTTTACGTGAAATAAGATCTTGAGAATTATTATACGCAATAAATTTTATTACGATAAATATCATTATAATAAAATATCGATCAACAAGAATTTTACGATACTTCTTATGGTCAACTAATTGTTGCAAATGAAAGAGATTAAGTAGAGCTAATTATTGTTATACAAGGCATAAATATGCATTTAAAAAGATTATTAGGGCACACGTTATGATTTATTACGAACGGAAGAAAAAAAGAAAAGAAAATGGTAACTCTTTCCATAGAACTTTCATCAACTAGAAATTCATATGAAATTATTCAAAATTGAGAGCTAGCAAAATATAACGACTTGCCGCATTGTAACAAACATTGATAAGATAAAATACTATTGTAATAATATCATATATGGTGCATAATTTAGATGTTTAACAAAACTCTTAAAAGAGGATTTCTTAATTAACTAATTAAATAAGAGGAGGCCAATGGGGACAATTATCTAAACAAACATTTCGTTGCTCAAAACAAATTGAAGTTGTCAGACAACACCATCCTGGTTGTGTTGGATCCCTAAAACACTTGCCAGGACTAAGATCATTGATATTCAATTTTTCAATTACTTCTTCACCTGCATTTAAATATCAAAAAATATAATCAAAAACACAAAAATAATGTAAAAAAAAAAAAAAAGTAAACATACAAATATAAAGATTTATAAATAAAATAGATGTATTTGTAAAAAGTAGAAGGGAAATATGAAGTAAAATGAAGAATAAATATTTAGAATTATATACTAGGAAAAATCTTTTTGGCCAGAAAATTTGGCCAAAATAATATTTTATATATATTATTTTATCTTTTTTATCATTTTTACCCTTTTAACTTTAATACCTTTTAACTAAAAAATAGAAAAAAGATCTGTTTATTTTAAAATAAAATAAATATTACAGTTTTTTTAATTTTCTGGCCAAATTTTTTGGCCATTTAGCACTTCCCTTTTTATATTCTAAACCTTTCAAAAGTCAAAAACTGACTTAAAAGTACTTTTAACCAACTTTTAATCCAATCCAAACACCTTTTAAATCTTTTCTCAAACTCTTTACAATTCTCTATTTATTATAATAGTAAACATTTTGCCTATATTAGGTACTATAGCTACCGTTTAAGAAAATTGTAATTCGCGGCTACAGTTTCTCCAATTCTATTCCTCTGGTTTGTATAAATCCAGAATTTGTATAATTCGATTTTTGATTGTATAAATTCAGAATTGTGTATATGCTTACCCTAGCTATTTGTATACGATTTATGAAAAAATCATAATAAATTATCCTGTTTGTATATTGGCAAGCGAAATATACAAACAGAGTTCTGAAAAATTCTTAAATGTATAACTATAAAAATTGTATATATACTTACCCTATTTGTATCATCGCAAGTGAAATATACAAACGGACATAAATATACAAACCGCAACCTCCATAGCAAACAAAATTATAGTTATGAGATGCAATTAGCGAAACTATAATTGTAGCTTATAGAGCCTTATTATGTCTATTATGTTTGTTATTTCTAAAATTTTGAAATTGTGTAGGTCTATATATAGTATAATAGTACTAAACAATTTTTTATACTAATGAATTCAAAGTTCCAAACTATCAAAATCCTTTGCTTCCATTAATTTTTATTTTTATTTTTACTTTTTTAGTTAAAATTATTTACCTTTTTATTCTTTCAGTAGCAAATGAATCTCATTTATCATTTTTTTTAATCTAGAATTTTGACAAGAAATAAAATACTTATTGCGTTCACTTTTACTTGTCAAGTTTTGTTTTAGAGTCAAACTATAAAAAATTTGATCAATTTTAACCACTAGTACTTGAATCTTGAAGACCCCAAAAAAATAAAAATAAGAACTTGAAAACCAAGTAATAGTTTCCTTAGAGCAAATTTTGAGTTTTTTCAATTCTTTCAACCGGGGGAAGCTTAGATAAGGAGTTAAACTAAACAAATATGTACTCTTTTTAATTTTTCACTCACGGTTTAGTATCTATATTGAAATTTGACTAAAATCTAATTTGCATATTCTAGAATTCATTTTTAAGGTGACGCTCCAAATAAAAAGAAAATTAATTTTCAACAGCTCGATAATAAATAATTGCTTCAATAGAAAAATGGTAATAAGGAAGTGTAAAATAACTCTCAAAGAAAAATCTCGATAAAATAGTCTTGATTTATTATTTTATTTTATAGGAATATATTTTTTTATTTTTGAATTTGAAATGTTTAACTTATGTATGTATCACTATATGTTATACGAAATAGATGAATCTCATCGATCAAATCTCAATGATAAGAAATAGGCAAAAGAAATCTATAATTAGTAATGGAGGTCATTAACTCGAATAGCATAGTTCCAAATATAAGAATCATAATATTTTATGGACCCACTTTGGCAAATAACGACTAGAAACGAAAGAGGAAAATGGAACAAAACTTTGTATGATGATGTTGAGGGTGACATAGCCTTCACAACTAGATATCTATAGAGAGAGGCATCTTGCTTTAAGCCATGGATCCTCCGTCACACACATCGAAATTTATTACTAATGGAAGTGAAACCAATCCCCTTTCTCTATGTAAAGGGACAACTCCTCTTTTCGTTATAAATAATGGTCCATATACCAATATAATTGTAGACAATTTATTTTATATACTTAACCTAAAATTGAAGGCTTGGTTCCTTTTTACGATTATTTTAGTAGGAGGAGAGGATTAGAAATAAAAAAAGTTCTTTTTCATCAGAAGTTTCGAGTTCAAATAAAAAAATAATCATTTTAAAATATAAAAAGTGCTTCCTTCTTGAGCGAATCTTGATATGAATTCGAATTAATTGAGATCGTAGTAGAGGTAATAATGACCTCAATTGATTTTTTTTATTTTTTACTTTTTGTTATTTAAAACTAGAGAGGTGGCGAGGATGCATGGGCCATGCTCCATACACAACAATCCCTGCGGCAGCGCCTAACCTTCTCCACGCACAACAATGCACCGCACATCACCTTACAATACATAAACGTGTCTTCTAACTTGACTTCAACTGATATTTATGTCCTTATACAAGTAAATATTTAACTTGTATAAAGTTAAATTAATAGACACATGCATTCTATGTAACAATTCACATCTTGTATGATGTATTTATGTCACGTTAGGCATGTGTCTTTTTGTTCAATTTACACAAATTTAAATATTTATTTGTATAGATCCAAAGTTAGAGATATGAATGTTGATTGATTATACCTATATCGTATCTACTTACTTAGAATTCTAAATTTTTTTTAATGTACAATTATAAGGATGTGTGTCCATTGTTATAAAACAATAGTACATGTAACTAATACTAGTACGGTAACGGTAGTATATATGGATGATACAAAAATACCATAAATATTGGGAGGAAAAGATGAAAAGCGTTTTACCTTGAAAAAAAGTAAAAGTTAAAAAAGAATAGTGTAGACAAGTAATATTAGGATTAGAAAAAGGAGGAGATTGATGAGAAACACGAGAGTCCCTCTTGCCGTGTTGAAAGAAAAGCCAAAAGAAACAAAGCCCACGCGAAAGAACAATAGAAGAGCAAGGAAACAAGGAACCACAATAAGAGGGGCTCTCCCTCTCCCATTTGGACTCATTCGTTTTGATTGCATCTCCTTCTCTCTCCCATAAAAAGCATTTAGGTGAAGCAAAGGTAGCTACTACTAAAACATAAAAAGTTTCTTCTTAGTGTGGTGTAGCATGGTCATGTTGGTGTTCTTCATAATGGGTTAAGGTTGGCTTCTTCTTCTCCAACATAAAAGAAAGAAAGAAACAGATTCATTCTTCTCTCTCAAGAATCAAATAAAGTTTCTTTCTTGTCTTTGAATAGTTGTCTTCACTTGGTGATATTTCCATAGTTTGGGGCATCTTCTTCTCATTCATGCTGTTTATGTGTTTGCCTTAATTAGGCCTTCCCTTTCTCAACACTCTCTTTTACCAATCAAAATCCCTTCTATATATATATACATATCTTTCTGTTTTGATCATTCTTCAATGGCTGTTCAAGCTCAATACCCATCTAACGCTCACCTCTTTAACAGGTACACATCTCCCTTCCCTCTCAAATTTATCTTCTTCTTTTTCTCATTACTAGTAACTTAATGAAGGTTTTTCATTGATTGCAGAGCTGTGCAAGAACGAAAGAACCCACTTGGCAACGATGATTATTCGTTGCAACCTCAACCTGGTGGAGGATCAATTCTTGATCACACACAAATGCTATTCAATCCAGGAGGTAAAAACAGAGGATGTATTATTAATTTTGACCGATCCGAACTATTCTTATTCTTATACTGCGGTTGATTAATTGAATGGTTAGGAACAGAGGAGTAACCTTAATACTGTGTTTTTGGCTATGGCAGCTGGCTCTTATCATGCGTGTAAGAGAAGAAGAGAAGTTAGCACCACCACTGCAATGAATCCGTCAATGCAATCTCAGCCGCAGCTGATTGACCTCACTCAGCTTCATACAAATCCGCAGCAACCAAATGTTGTCTCCACCGGCCTCCGTTTAGCTTCCGGAGAACAGTTACAACAACAGCATCAGCAACACCAATTACATCAACAGTATCAGAAGCAGCAGCAACAACAAAACCAACACTCTCTTTCTCCTCAATCTTCTCAATCATCAGCTTTCTATTCCATATTCACAGAAGACATGTCTACTATAATCAAACAACACCGCGATGAAATTGAACAATTCCTCCATGTTCAGGTATAAATGGTACCACGAATTTTAGGGCTTTTTTTTTTTTATTTGTTATGCTGTATTGCAATGAATAATAGTTCTGTTTGGTATTAACAGAGAGAACAATTAAGACGGACATTAGAGGATAAAAGGCGAACACACTATCGTGCTCTGATTGGAACCGCCGAGGAATCAATGGCACGGCAGCTGAAGGAAAAGGAAGCCGAGGTTGGAAAAGCGGTTAGGCGCAACGCCGAGTTAGAGGCGCGTGCAGCGCAGCTGAGTGCAGAGGCACAAGCCTGGCAGGCAAGGGCTAGGGCAGAGGAATTCACCGCAGCAACGCTACAGGCACAGCTGCAGCAGGCGATGATGAACGGCGGAGGGTGCAATGCGAACCTCCCGGACGGAGACATCGCCGGCGCCGGCGAAGCTGAGGATGCTGAATCGGCTTACATCGATCCGGATCGAGTCGTGGAGTCAACCGGGCCGAGTTGCAAGGCTTGCCGGAAGCGAGCTGCGTCGGTGGTGCTTTTGCCGTGCCGGCATTTGTGTGTGTGTACAGATTGTGACACTGTGGTACAAGCATGTCCACTCTGTCTCTCCATTAGAAGCTCAAGTGTTGAAGTCTTCCTGTGTTAGAAAAGCCCAATCTTTGGCCCATTTATTTGCAGCCCAGACCCAAATATTATGAACTAAGAAAAAGATTTTATAACTGTTGTATTCATGGTACATTCAAGTAAAAAAAAAAAGAATATAAAAGAAAAGATAAAAAAAAAAAAAAAAAAAAAACTATATATCTCTTTATTCAAAAGCTTTTTCTTTTTCTTTTGGCTCCATAGTCAAGACACAAATCTTTATTATTTTTTGAATTTTTTTTTGGGGAGAGGTGAATGTGATGTACATTATGAAATGGAAAGGCATTTTCCTTTTCTGTTCCTTCTTTTTTGTCCATTTCTATAATTTGAATTCATTTTTAGACTCTTACGAAAAATTAGTAAACATAGAGTACTTTTGTGGGACAAAAAAAAGTGGAAGAAATGGTTTTCCATATCTTTACAAACTTTTTATTTTTCAGTTTTATGACCTTTTTTTACCAGAGATAATCATTATTTTTATATATAAGATATCCAAAAAGATTACTTTTTTCTATTTAATTTGTATAAGAGGACATGCAAGAACATCTTTATTTTTACACATTAAAGATCCAAAAAAATACATGCCAAAGATCTCATTTCTTCTATTTTAATTCAATATGATCTATCATATGATTTTCCTGATATATAGAAAAAATATACATGCATATATCGGAAAAATGAATTATTCATATCCTCTATTCTGTCCTCCTACAAATTGCAATACAACAGGATCAAATATCTTGCATGTGAATGCATTTAGGATTTCGGAAGGATGGTGCACTATTACGAAAAAATGCATCTAAGATGTAAATTTAATCGATTTAACCTTTACGTTCTTAACATTGAACCGTTAAATTTTAAAAATTATAGGTCCAATAAATATAATACTACTAGTTTTAATTTTAATATCCACATTTGATTTAATTATAAAAAAAAATGACACTGCTATTTTGTTTAGGAATTTCCAATATAACACACTTGAAAATTTTGAAAGATTAAAGCAAAAAATAAAAGAAAAAATGATTGAAACGCCAAAAGTGTTTCCGAAAAACCACTTGGAGGAGTGTAACTAAAAAAAGTAAGATAAATATAAGATTTAAATTTATATTTTTGTTTAGAAAGGTGCACTCAATCATCATCGTATAATTATATGCTACTTTTAATGTGGGTTCACACCTCTATATTTAAATATTTTTAAAAAAATATAACACTACTATATATATGATCTAGAGAGGAGACCATGGATTCACGTGAACCCACGGAACCCCCTCTAGATACGCCTTTGATTATTGTGAATTTCTAAATAGAATAAAGGGAGCTCAAAATAACAACATTTATATAGCCTCACGTTAGGATAGTAAGGAATCGTACCGTGAGGATAATAGCTATGAGGATTTGACAAGCATAATGGCATTACGCTAAAACTAAAACCACATGCTCTGTACAACTTAAACGGTACATTAGATTAGGACTATGACAAAATTACTTAATTATAAGTTTGACCAGATTTATATATGTTGAGTAAAAGAAGAAATAAAGAAATCCCAATCTGATTAATTAGTTCACATGATGGCTGAATCACTATTGCTAAGAGAGAACTTAAATTAAGGAAGATATATACAAACAGGGCGTAATTAAGTTGAAGATAACAAGTTCCTAATTCATGTTTGCCAGTCAATATTGTTAATTATAGCAGCCACCACCATCTTGTTTTTTAAATTATTTATAGTATAATATACAAGAGATAGGCACCAAAGCAAAGCAAAGCAAACAAAAAAGATATATGTACTATTTTAATATAGTTTTGTCAGCAATTAATTAGGTGAGATCAGAATAATGCAAATCTCAAAGTCTCTAATCCCCACTAATATATTGTACGTCTCCCTTAATTAATTAAAAAATAATACTAAAAGCTAGCTAATTAACTTAATGCATTTTGAGGTGAAAGATATTTCAAAGACTTACAATTCCATGTATAATAAAACAGAATCCGGTTCAAATATAAAAATACCTAATTAGACGTTTTTGTTCACCCCGCCCCCACGTTCAAAATTTTATTTTCTTTGTCTACGGTTCGAATTTTGAGAGTACGTAAATTCGGAAATGGAACCTTTTAATTTTTCTAAAAAATAAAATTTTCATATATGAAAATTACATAAAAAGTATTATAGTTATAATAACTAATTGAAAATTTAAAATACTTAAAAGACGTATGAAAAAATTAACAGTCAATTTTTTTTTTTACTCTCGAAATCTAAAAACTACCACAAAAGAGTATTTTTTGCTTTTCAATTTATTTTTTTTAAAACGGAAAAAGGGCTAAAATACCTTTGAACTATTGGAAATGGTACAAAGCTACCCTTCATCCACTTATTGGCTCCCAAATACCCCTGATATCCACCTATTGTCTTTAAATAACCTTTCATCCACATTTGGGTCCAATATTGACCACTTTTATAGCGGATTATCATTTAAATAATTTTTTTAAAATACATGGCGACCATCTATTGACTACAATTTAATTACTTAAATTAATCTATAAACTCATCCATTATACTCAATTCAAATTGACTACACTTGACTCAAGTTTATTATGTCCGATCCAAATTAACTACACCCGCCCCAAATTACATTTACCCCACCGATTAAAACAAATACACCATTTATTCCCAACATTTCACTTCCTCTTTCAACCTTACTTCCCCAATATATTCGCTTACCATCTCAAAAAACACTACCTAAATACACTCATGTATCACCATAAAAAAGTTAAGAGTGTTTTGGTAATTTCTTATGGTGATACATGTGTGTATTTAAGTATTGTTTTTCGAGATTGTAGGCGAATATATTGGGGAAGAAGGTTTGATGTGAAATATTTGGAATAAAGGGTGTATTTGTTTTAATCGGTGGGTAAATATAATTTGGGATGCGTGTAATTAATTAATTTGGATCGTGTATAATATGAGCGAGTTTGTAAATTAATTTAAGTAATTAAATTGTATATATCCAATAGTTGGTCGCCACATATTTCAAAAAAAATATTTAAATGATAATCCGTTATAAAAGTGGTCAATATTGGACCCGAAGATGGACGACAGGGGTATTTGGTAGCCAATAGGTGTATGGCAGGAATATTTGGGAGCCAATTGGTGGATGGAGGGTAATTTTGTACCATTTTTAATAATTCGAAGGTATTTTAGGCCCTTTACCGTTTAAAAAAATACAAATTCCCTCCCCTTCTTGTGCAAGTGATTAAAATTTAAATAATATTAATTATTGTCAGGGTACATGACAAGATCTCTAGAATTTTACTTTCTACGACTGTTAGTGACTTGTTCACGCATTTTAGAATGGGAAAATTAGCTTGAATAATACTAATTAATTTGGACCAAATAAAGATTATAACAATGTCAATATATATACGGTCGGCCTGCTTTGATTAAAACTTATAGGATAACTAGGAATCTAATTATTATTAGAGCAACTTTCACATATAGCAAACATAAAAGTCATTTTTGTATGTTATAGCTATAGTTTGCATAATTGCGCTTCATTTCAAATTTTATGTTTGCTATGGAGCCTTTGATTTGTATAATTTGCTAGAAACATCCAGTTTTATACAAATTGTTCAGTTTTGTATAAATTCATTTATACATTATAATTTGTCTAATAAAATCTGTATTTATATCATTATAAGTGTATAGGACGAAAATATATGTGGTTGTATCTGTATATACACTTTTATCTCGCTTTATACAAACACAAACGTATTTTATACCGAAATGTATAAAATGGCTAATTGTATATCGAATCAGATGGCAAAAAAATCGGATGTTTGCTGCGAATTACAATTAAAATAAACTATGACTATAACATTTAATTTGAATTAATAATTTGCTATTTCATACAATTTTTCCATTATTATTATGCTAACATCGTTAGCGTAACACATTGTCTAATGGAACTCCAAGTTAGAAAACGTTTGAAGTTTGATACATAGGATAAAAATAATGATCTCAAAGAAAAAATTGAAATTAATTTTGTTTTATGTTTGATTTGAGATATTAATTTACTCCCAAGTTATTTTATGTTTGAAATTGACTTATGTCTGGAGATTAACTTTTTTTGCTTCCAAACATAATTTATGTCGCTGAATTGATTAATTAGGCAAAAAAAAATTTAACTTGAGTATAACTTGTACCACTAAGCTTATCTGAAAAAAATATATATAATTTGTACATGTTATTGAACCTATGCTTGAGGCATAACATTTACTAAGGGCTCGTTTAGCCATGCGATGTGAAATCATGATATAATTAAAATTATGAAATGAAATTAAAGTTTTGTTTGAATATGCAATTTAGTTTTTTTATGTTGTATACTTTCTCATAAACATAAAAACTCCATAAGTTGTGAAACTATTTAAATTGTCTCAATTCTTTATACAATCTTACCAAATAAGTAAAAGTTTATAAAATCACATAATATACTATCATAGAGTTATTCTAAAAAAGTACAACATTTTATTGATCAAATTTTAATTCAATAAAATTAAATATAATTAAGTTGTAGTGTACTAGTCTTTAATATAATCCTCCCACATAGTATGAACTCACGCTGAACTTGCATTTCTCGATCATATGACCAAGAGGACAAAGTGACGAACCAACATTGTTGATTTGAGCCATTTATTGTTCAATTTGGTTGATAAATAAATTTGATAAAAAATATAAAAAAATTGGTGAATATAAATGGTTAAGTAGGAAATGATTTGAAGTAAAAAAATTCATGTTGGTGAGAATAAATAATTTATAAATTTTATTTACATACGAAATACATAAATGGTGAATAGATATAAATGTGGAGTTGTTTTACAAAATATAAACTTGTGGGCAATTTTCGTATTTGAAAAGTCCCAAATCATGCTTTTAGAGAATGTAGGAGTTCATATCACGATATGAAATCATGAGATAAAATCAATATGAAATCGCATATCAAAACACTGATTTCATCTCATAATTTTCATATCACGATATGAAATCGCATGTCCTAACGCCTACTAAATTTATGGTTTGAGAATATATTTTTTTGGCTGTATCGCAAGGAGTATATAATTGAGTCCGGAGCCAAAAGATCAAAAAAAATTGTCAAAAATTCCAAAAGGGCAATAAAATTGATTTTAGAACCAAAATGACAACTTTTTAACACTCAAATTAACTCCGCCTAAATCAGGTTAAAGTCAGCGAGTCACGTACTCCCATGCGCCTTGTGTCGTCTGGCGTCTTACAACTTACAAGGCGTTGACAGCGTGCGCCTTGTAAGGCGCATGGGAGTCGCGCCTTCCCAATCTTTGTCATGGCTAAAACTTGCAAGTTTTAATCATGACAAAGAGAAAAAATTTGAATTAAAGGGAAGGCGCGACTCCCATGTGCCTTACAAGGCGCACGTTGTCAGCGCCTTGTAAGACGCAAGACGGCTGCGCCTCATAAGGTGCATGGGAGTACGCGCCTTGTTGACTTTAACTTGATTTGAACAGAGTTAATTTGGGCGTTAAAAAGTTATCTTTTTTATTCTAAAATTAATTTTATTACTCTTTTGAAAAAAATTTTTGCTGGACTCGTATATAATTTACCCGGTCAATATTATGATGATGGAAGGTGCAACCATATCTGCTAGCTGTTAAATGCTCATCAAATTTATGCACAAAAGAACAGATATTATTGATTCAATATTTTTTTGTCAGGAGAGCTGACTAGCAATCATAACTTTTAAATTTCAAATTCATCAAAACGACTAGTCTTACCTAATTATGATGTAAATGTAAAACAAAATATTATATTTGTCAACAAATATATTGTCTTCTTGTAATCTTTTTGTTCACAAAACCTGGCAGCCATAGTAAGCAATTATATTAATATTTTTATTTACTCTGCAAATTTATGCCTGCATAAAAATATAAAATGAAGATATTTTCTCCGCGAATTTTCCACTTGTCCTTTTCTTTTTCTACCTTTAATTTGTTCGATATTCTGTCTCTATTTTCACGTTATTTGAGTTACTTTATATAGTCAATATTACAGGAAAAAAATATATAAACAAAATGCAGATTGGATTAAATTTTTTTCCATCCAAAATAATTCAATTATCAATTATTACGTAAAATGATCATTCGACCTACTTTATTACGGGCATTTGAAATGCCCACTTCTTTTTTTCTTTTTTCATGTTGTCGGCAAGTGATATTTCTAGCTACTTTTGTTTTTCTTCTTTCCAAGCGTACAATTTGCATGGAGAGAGAGTCACGATTTGAAGTTTCTCTATTTTTAATTATTCCTTAATTTCCTAACTAAAATAATAATAATAATCTAATATTTAACTTCAATATATATATATATATATATATCATGTGAATTTACTTGAATATATTGTAACTAGAATAAATTACTCTAAATTTTGATCCATGTATCTGAGATATATGTATATGGATGAGCTAATGAAATTTGTATTGTTTCATTAAAAAGTTACACCTGATATTAAACAATTGGAATAACTAGTACTTCATGATTTTTCAGGATCAAGAAAGTGGTACTTAACTCATGTTCTGTCATATTTTCGTAACTTATTACCACGCTATCTTTCAATTTATTCCGAGGAAAGTTCTCAACACAAATAACCATTAGTCATTTTTCCTTATAATGGTGTGTGAAAAATGTTGTAAAAATGCGTGATAAAAGTGAGGTTAGAGTTGTGTAAATGAGAGCTTTATTTGTTCAAGTACGACGTTTTTTAATACTTATCT
>JAJOOH010015456.1:0-20387 GCA_029582605.1 Solanum gracilifrons
AATGACTTAAATTACTAAACTTTCAATCACTAAATTTACTATCAATAAAGCTTTAAAATTCACTATATTGGCCTAGAAGGAAGACAAAAGAACATGTCCAGTCCCACAAAGAATTGGCATAGACACTCATATACCTGAAATCAATAAGATAAATGTTTCATCTTTGGCATTTTTGCTTTCAATAAGTAAATTATAAAGAATTTTTAATGAAAATATGTATAAGATCTTAAAAATTGTTTATAAAAATAAAATATATTAAGTATGTATATTAATAAAATATATGTATATAATTCATCGGTTCCGTTATTTCTTCGGTTTTTTTCGAATAAAACCATAACCAAACCAAATACTATCAGTTTTCAAAAATCTAAAACCAAACCCAAATAAAATCGGTTTTATTTTATTGGTTTGGTTTGATTTTTCGGTTTGAATCGGTTTTTATCCAAACCGTAAACACAGAACACCCCTACATAGCATATATAAAAAGTTGATCTATTTTATTGAAATTTAAAACCGACAATATAAGCAAACTTACGCAAGAGATCTTTTGAGGGCAGGAAGAACAAGGTCATGATGTGTTTCGGTGCACCATAACTTGGATGTAATAAAAACATCTTCGCGGCTCTTTATGAGTCCGCGTTGTATCGCTTCTGCCATGGCTCGACCAAGTGCTTCCTCTGAGCCATAAACCGCGGCGGTGTCAAAGTGTCGATAACCGGCTTCGATAGCATCGATAAAAATGGAGACTAATTGGTCAATTGGTGGTAATGTTGGGTCCGTTGGTGCTGTTCCCATGCCTATTAGAGGCATTTCATGACCAGAATTCAACATAACTTTTGGGACTAACATAGCCATATGGCTAAGTACGTACTTAATTGGAACGATACAAAGAAGATTACAGCTCGATAGTGGCAATTTTGAAATGTGTAGAGATTTTGGATTGACACAATTTTTAAGTAGTTATCTTATCTTGTTGAAGTGATAGATTTATTGATGTGTGTGGCAGAGGTTGTAACTTGTACATAGTTATCTTATCTAATTAAATTTAGTTTTGAAAATTAGTGAAATTCATGACTCTTGAAAAGGACAATTACATTTGGAATAGAGGGAGTATTATTGAAGAATTTGAAATAGGCCACGTGAAATATTTAAAAAGTCCAAGCAATATAAATATTTAAGAGTTATAGCTGTTATTTTTGTGCAATAATTAGGTGGGATGTGGGACATATTTAGAACAGCTAGCAAAATAACAATATATTTAAATTTTGAAGTATATATATATATATTTGAAAAAGAGATGTTGGAACGAAGAGTTTTAATTTTTAAAATGAAAATTATTATAAATGACTAGACTATTTTTGGTAGGACTACTTTCATATAAATTGATGCTAATTTTGAAGAAAAATCTTTTTATTTTTGCACGGTTGCACCTATTACCAACCATATGTTCATAATATCCTCCAAAAACACACTTTAATTCTCCCAAATTTTAGCACTTGAAAAAAATCAAAAATATATTTGCTTTCCTTCGGGAAGTCTTGAATTAACCAATAAAGTTACTACTATGTAAAGAAGGTCATGATGAGTTAAGTCATGAAAATAGTCTCTTACAGTAATACAAAGTAAAACTACGTATATTACAAATCATTGCAGTTCGATACTAGATAGATAGATTTAAATAAATATTGACTAACTTAAATTACAATATATATGATACAGTATAAAACTAGAAAAGAAATGTAGTCTAGTGTAGAATAAAATAAAAATAGCTAAGCAGACATACATCCAACACCATATCTAGAATTAGGAAAAACAAGAAAAAGTCCACTACAAATAACTCCAACCATTAATGGAAAACTCCTCATAATTTCATCAAGTTCTTTAGCATGTCCAGGAAATAGACAAAGTGTCACTCTATGATCAGAAAATGCAATTGCCACAAACACCAAAACAGACATCATTGCATGTACAAAATCTGTCAATCCCACAATGTACCTAGCACAACCAACCAACAAAAAAAAGGTAACGATCTCAACACACTAAATTATAAAAAAACATGCACAATATTTGGAATTATAAATTATAACGAATTTCGTCCACAATATTGAAAATTTTGCCCTAAAACTGTCATGTTTTATGGTGAAACAATGACTTTGAGACATGAAATCGACTAATTATATATATAAAAAAACTGTCATGTTTTATGGTGAAACAACGACTTTGAGGTGTGAAATCGACTAGCAATATTTAAAAAAACACAGTATTTGTAAGAATCAGTCATAAACATAGAAGGTCACAAAATTTGTGACGGAATTACAAAAACATGATGAATTTTGTCCACAATATTGGAGATTTTGCCATAAAACTGTCACGTTTTATGGTAAAATAATGGCTTTGAGACGCGAAATCGAATAACTGTATAAAATAGACAATATTTGTGACGGAAGAAGAATCCGTCACAATCCATCACAAATTAGAACGTCACGTCTAATTTGTGATGGAAGAAAAAAGAAACTGTCACAAATTTCGTCTATATTGATAAATTCTGGATTAAAACTGTCACAGTTTTCGTGTATATTGATAGTTTCTGGAATAAAACTGTCACAATTTTGTAAAAATCTTTCTATTTTGTTACAACCATAAAACTGTCACAATTTTTGTGACGGAAAAAATCTTTTGTCACAATCATAAATTTTTCATAATTAAGTGGATGAAAATCTTTAGTCAAACTATTCCGTCACAAATATGTATATTTTCTCTTTTCTCATAGAAAATAGTGTTCATTGCCAATAGCGATTTTACATCTCACACACATAAACATTGAAAAAATCATCACTAAAAAGTTACCTTTCTATCTTTTGTCACAATCATAAAACTTTCTTAAATAAAAACTCTCTAGTCAAAAATATTCATTCCATCACAAATTTATATTTTTCTCTTTTCTCATAGAAAAATAGTGTTCATAGCCAAGGGCAATTTAGGTCTCTCTCACACACAAATATTACAAAAACCATCACTAAAAGTTACCATTTCATCTTTTGTCACAATCATATATGTATGAAACTAATTAGTCAAAAATATTCCTATCACAAATCTCTTTTTTTTTTTTTTTATAGAAAATAGTGTTCGTGGCTAAGGGCGATTACCAACATAAAAATTTACCTTTCATCTTTTGGCACATCAACACCAAGTCCAGTCTTGAAAACTTTCAAACCTCTTGGTGTAACAAAACCATAGTAAACTTTGCCATCAGGACCTCGAAAACTATCGGTAAAATGAAAGAAAAAACATGACAAAGTACAAAGTCCAAGTAATGTTAAAATCATAAATGTAGTAATTGGTGAACAATCTCCTTTACCAAATACTGATGGAAGTAACATTTCAAATGTTAAAAGTGTGCCTGTTGGTAGAAAATTAACAAGTAATGAAGTTTTTGAAAGTGTTTTTTGTACACCATTTGCCATTGCTCTTCTTTTTTTCCCACCAATTGGTAATGCAGGTTGAGATAATTCTGGAATTGTATCATCTTGTGGTAAATTAGTAGGATACATAGAAGATGAATTATCGACGCGTTTCGATGTACTGTACATTTTTATTCCAATTCCTTCATTAGTTTGCTCCATTTTTGTGGTTTTTGATTGAGAAAATGGTAGAAAGTTTTGAATGAAGAAATAGGAATGAAGTTTTGTTGGTTTATTTATAGTTTTAGTTACGTAAATGCACTTACAAATGTTTTGAATCTTCTATCTATATACAAAAAATTTCATGTATTTTTCTATACTCTTTTTATTTATTAATTATTACTATTTTATTTTAATTTAATTTAAATGGTTGTTTAAAAACTGCCCAATGCATGATCAATAAAGCTTTTCAATAATTAATTTTGTTTTTTTTTTATAAAAAAAATGTGAAAATATTTGAATGGATCCTTCAATACTTAACTCCATTTATTATTTTTTTCTTTTAAAAAAAAACTTCGTATGTTGATTTTACCTCTCAATCTTTTCGATTAGTGAGAAGTACTGAAAATTTCCCGTAAACTTGTGAATTATTAGTTTTATCTTTGAACTGATGACAGTTTTTAAAATATATATTTACTTAATTAACTGAACTTAAATACACCTAATTTTTCAACATGAGTGAAATGTATTCTTAAAATATTTTTTAAAAATTGTCGTGAATATAAAAATTGAGTTACCAAGTAAATATTTTCATGTTTTTAAACTAGAGTAAAATTTATCAATGACAATTTAACTTTAAATAAGCCGTTTTAAATATAGATAAGAAAAGAGCTCCTTATTTGTAGCAACTAAATATACGTTTTATGACTCCTTGATAATAGCAAGCACTCCTTTTCATCTTTTTATTTTTTATTTTTTAAAACTTACGTAAATTTGTATTTATCTAACAATTATCGTAAGCAGTTTAAATGTTTGAATTTGAAACTACTTATAACTGTATTCTTCATAGTTAAAATTTATCAGTGTCAGTTAATATACTAAGCAGTTTAAAAACGTCAACCGGAAAGCACTTTTTTTTGAAAATTTTGAAATAAAAGAAATATTTTTCTTTTGAAAATATAAGGTGTTTGGCAAATATAAAAAATGTTTATGAGTCGCAGCAGAAACGATTTTTCTATTTTATTTTTTTGAGCAAATTTACCACTAGACAGTGTCTAGCGGTCTTTTATTAAACATAAAAAATATCAATAGGGACAAGTACAAGCAAGGGGGCTAGATCTTACCTTACTAATCCTAATGAAGTACCTAACTTCTGCTACCTAACAAATATGAAGAAAATAAGAGCTAGAGAGAACTAAGTATTTTCTGATAATTACAAAGCTTGTAATAAAAAAAGAAAAAAAAAATTCTATGTTCAAAAAAAGCTAACAATTACTGTTTTTTTTTTAAAACAGGCAATTGATTTTTCCTTCCCTCCATTTTCTTATTCAGATAATGAATTATTCAAAATTGGTTAGACAAAAGGAAAATAGAACTTCGAATTTTGACAATACGTCTAGAGCAAATAAAAATAAAAATATCTTAAATTGTACAACAACAAACTACAATCTGATAAAACATCAAATATAAGATAACTCTATGTAACAAACTCATCTAGTGGTTTTGTTTCTTCTAAGACTTGAACTTGATATTTCAGGTTCTCAATCCACTTTATTGACCACTAGGTCACGGTTCACACACATGATTAGTAGCGGATCCAACAATACAAAGATTGAAATGTATATGCATGTGCCAAAAACCAAGTATAGATGGAATTTAGATTTACATCATAACTCATTCGAGTATTTCAAAACACACGACCTCTAAATTCTGAATTATTTTGCCACTGCAATGATATACTACTTTTGTAAAAGGTTAGAGCTCCAGAATCTTAAAGGCTATACAAAATGCACATAGAAAATAAGGAAGAACTATTTGAACAGGAAACCATGTCGAGAAATGGCAATCTCAAAGGCTTGCATTCTTTCTCCTCGAGCAAAACCATTTCGATCATAAGTTGAAATTTCATCGATGTTGAGATCAACACAAGTCTGCACTAGTTGCTCACCAACACGTTCTGCTGCTTCCTGTGATCGAGAGGGGCAAAGTTAGGAAATAATGCCAAGACTTGAAAATCCCATAACTGTCGTAACAAGAAACGTAGAAATTTGCATAACACTACAAAATTACGGTCTCAATGTGCTGTAGATACTCACTATGGTGCTGCAAGGTGGATCACCGCGGATTGATTTTTGCAAAGTGCTTCCGTAAAACAAGCACTTCTTGTTCTGGTCATCTATCAGTGTAGCATACAACTGTTTTTCTGAGAAGAAGACTGAAAGTCTTGGTTTTTCAGGAGTGCCATTAAACTGACCAAGACCAAATGAGAAGTTTAATGATTATAGTGAATCAATAAACTTACACATATATGTTTTTTTTTTGTTGTGATTGAGTGAGTGAGCGAGTGAAATGATTTTAGAGAACAATTAAGATTAAACATTGCATTCAGAAACGAAAACGAAAAGTGGATCAAGAACGAGGAGTCAAGGGGAAACAACCTTACAAATACAGAACATGCCAAATGACGTTTCAAGACATCTTGGAACATGTCCAAAGATGTGAAGCAAGAGCAAAGGTACAAATCACCTATTCCTACTAGACATGGAGATATGCAATGTTTTAAATGTCGTGGTGTAGATAATATGACATATGAGTATACTTATAGAAGAGACTAAGAGCCATGTTGTTGATGCCTGATGGTCTTTATGCAACGGGAGAAAGCATGAAATGGTAATCCGTTAGGTAAGAAAGTTGAAGTCATTGCTGGCTACTCCTATACAAATATGCCAAGAAACCAATAAACTCTTTGCATTTACCCTTCAATTATGTACACTTATTCTGTTTCTAAGCAGAAACGATCAATCTGTGCTCAACATTGTACGATCTTAAAGCCAATTTTTTACATTGATCTCTTGCAAATAAAAGGACTAAATGCATCATTCCCAAATCAAATCCCCTAAATTAGTTTCTTCTTTCTATCCGAACACCAAAAAATTGCAACTATATACATCAGCACCAAATCTTGTGCACTACCATTACTTCTTAGGGTGGTCAAATAACAACATACCTAGTGTAAGTCCACAAATAGAGTCTGGGGAGGGTAAGATATACGTAGACCTTAGCCATATCATTTCCGAGAGACCTTTGGCTCAAAAGAGAAGTTATTCAGAGAAGGGTTGGAAGAAGAAAAAATGACAGGATACAAAACAAGACGAAGCAATCAATTGTTGAAACACATTAAAGAAAAGAAACTACGCGATAACTAAACACTACTGCTAATAAGGAGAAGAGTTTATGGGGCTAGCCCCTACCTCTCACACCTAACATGCGGCCACACTGAGCTACCTACTAACCTTCCTATCTAAGGTAATAAGCTGAAGTTATAGCACATAAATGTGGCTACATTAAATAGCATATCATGTCTCAAATTTGACACTTAACATTATTTTGCTGGCAAGATATATCAAGAGACATAATTTTAACAAAGATTAAATACCTTCTTTCGAATTCGCCTATTTCGAAGTTTAGCACTCTCAGTCCGAGAATTAGCTTTAGCTGTAGCTTGAATTACCAATGGCTTCATGTCTAACCCTACAAAGTATAATATACAAAGCAGAACCAAAAGACATTATTATCTAGTAAAGCTAGAAACTTTAGAGCAATTGACCATTAAAACTTACTTTTAATTTGGATAGGAAGAGTGGTATATGAGTGATTTATACAAATTCCAAAGAGCTCACAAGTCTTGATTTTTAGCGAACAAACATTACTCAAAGCCATTCTTTAAGGCTAGTTTTTTAACTTGCTAAGAGAAATCAACGCAGACCCATTTCTCTAAAATGGACATTTTGGTGCCCCGCTCTTTGGGGAATTTAATCAAACAGGTTATCTGCAAAATACCTTCTTCCCATGGCACACTCTCTATCACTCTGCAGAAGATAATAAGAAGGGAATAAAATAGTTTTTGGACTCAATTAATAAGTATATTGGTTTTGGGCTGGATATAAGCCCAAAATAAGCAAAGAATTAAAAAATTGTCAAAAAAGAAAGATAAAACTATAGCACATGGACAAGGGTATTGAATTTACATAATGTTACGAATTAATAATTTGAATGAGAAACTTACAAGAAAAATAGGGTATGGATAAAGTTACTATGAAAAAGGTAGAGTGAAAGATAAAATAGAATTATTAAATAATAAGTGACTTGCCAAAATGAGAAGAAAAATATTAATGTAACAATACAATCCCACTAAATCGATCGTTACACAAAATGAGATTTTTCTTTGTTACCTAACTATGGTTTTAAAACAATATGATATAGTAATACAATTGAATTAACAATCGAAATAAATATTGCATTTAAACTAACAATACTATTGAGTAATTTGACACATAATTTGTACAAAAACAATTAAGTAAACCTCGAGCATTAACCATTAGACGTGTTTAAACTAACAATACTATTGAGTAATTTGACACATAATTTATACAAAAACAGTTAGGTAAACCTTGAGCATTGACCATTAGACCTGCTTAAAACATACAATCAAATTACAAAACTAAATCCCATACATGAATCTCATTACCTTAACAATTAGATAAACCTCGAGCATTGACCATTAGACGTGTTTAAAACATACAATCAAATCACAAAACTAAACCTCATACATGAATCTCATTACGTTTTACCAGTACCCCGCCCCAAGACAATTTCCAAAACTACCCTTTTAAAACACTAATATTTACAAGTTGACAAGTTCAATGGTGCTGGACCATAGAATGAAAGTAAAGACTCACTAGTATTAGATCAAATCCCTCAAAAATATCTGCCATCTATCTCAAAAGGATAAACACTAATTAATTAATTAAATTAATCAAATCATAAAATTCAACCACCACAGTTAACTGTCTACATAATTCCAGAATCTTCTACAACTTTCTGTGTGCTTCTTTGCCTCCATTATATCTTCACTCCTCTGCAACAACTAACATTCTATTATGAATTTTCTTCTCCAAATTTCTCTCTAAATTCTTAATTTAATGGCTTCAGAATCAGAATCGGCATCATCGTTGATGGAGAATTTGATGAATTCCAGAAACATAGACCTTTCTTTGTTTTTACCTTTCATTTTATCCATCACGAACAATCCGATTTCATCAAATTCAGTTCAAGATTCATCCAACCCAGATGAGGAAACAGATGAATCAACAACCCCATCTGAGTTTTCCGATCGGATCATCCTCGTAAACCCGTTAACCCAAAACATGATCGTAATGGAAACCCGTTCATCTACAACCTTAGATTCATTTCGGAACGAATTGATGAGCAGAGAAGGTCAACCCCCAGCCTCCAAAGCATCAATTGATGCACTTACAAGTGTTGAGATTTGCGAAGAAGGAGAAAAAGGGGAGTGCTCTATATGTTTGGATGATTGGGTAATTGGTGGGGTAGTGAAAGAAATGCCTTGTAAGCATAGATTTCATGGAGATTGTGTTGAAAAATGGTTGAAGATTCATGGGTCGTGTCCGATTTGTAGGTATAAAATGCCCGAAGAAAATGGTGATTCGAAAAATCGAGGAAGAAGGAGAGAGATTTGGATGAGTTTTTCAAGTTCAGAAAATCATAATAATCAAACAGTTTCAGCTAATTTTAGTTCAGAAAATGATCATGCATCAGAAGCTTAAAAGCAACTTATAATTTTTTTTGTTCAAACTTTGCAGTTTTTTTTAAGAATAATGTTATTGTACAGAGCCACATTTTGTTGTTTGTTGAATATGGTAAAATGGAGGTTTATTTTTATTTGTAGTATTTAGTTACGTACTATTTTATTTGTTTTTATCTTTTAACCTATTTTTTTTTAATCATAATTCTGTTTCGTGTCTTAATTTTCTAGGACTATTTTTCGTGTTATAATGTGTGATATTATATAGAGTAATTAAAAACAATAAAATTCATTCAAATGATACAATTAAATGCAATATAATAAATCATGAAATGAAACAATATGTAGATAGAAGAAAAGATACTTATTTATACAATCATTTTCCCCTTTGTTAATTCGAGTTGGGTATGGTTTCATGTAGGGAAGTCTTTTTATCAAAACTCGAGACCTTTAATTAAAATAAGAACAGCTTATCTCATTCGGGGGTGGGGGGATTTCTTATTATATCTCAATTTAGAAGCTGTTCTTTCTTATTATATCTCAATTTATAAGAACAACTTATCTCATTCGGGGGCGGGGGGATTTCTTATTATATCTCAATTAAACTTTGAGATTTTTAATTAAGAAAGCATTTATTGAATCATGTATCACTTATTTTAATGGAACACAATCATTTTCCTTATAATTAAATTATAGATAAATCTCTCTTGTTTATCAAACTTGAGACAAACCACTATCCATTTAGTTTTTATTTATAGAGAGATTTTGTATAAATTTATCTTATAAGATTAATTTTGACTTCTCACCCACTCTAGGAGAGTTGTGAGGCTAAACCTTGCACTAATTTAGGTTGCACTGGGAGATCAAAATTGAACCTCCAAATTTAGTACAAAAGCTAATTTTCAAAAACTTTTGTGTTAATATTTAGTTTTTTCCACTTAAAACTTGATCAGTAGCCTATGACCTCTTGCTTAATAACAATAAAATATACATTATAGTTTTACAAGTGAGATAGGGTACACACAATCTATCTTATTCTGTTTTTTTGAGATAAATGAGATTGTTTCTGATAGATTATAAAAAAAATGAAGCATGGAGAGAGTGAAATATACACAGATTTTATCCTATGATTTTTTTGTGAAAGAAGAAATTATGATTTTACTATGGATAAATCATTTGTCAATTAGTTTAAGTTATTTTAAAGTCTCATTCTGACTTAACAAGTCAATCTATTGGACAACTAAAGGTTCAATTTAACTTTATTGTGCTATTGGGCTAAGATTATTTTTGACTCATTTAGGCCTTTTTGAGATGATATTTCACTTCTACTTTGGCCAGTTCATTTCTCTCTCTCTCTATTTCTCTGCTTAATTTTGTATACCACTTTTCAAATATTCTCATGTGTTTTAGTATTGAGTTCCATTTTCTTCCTTCTCACCATCCTAACCTGATTTTTGGTTCAAGTTTTATATTTTTTCCATTATTAAAGTAAGGGATAATGCATAAGTACCCCCAGCCTATGCTCGAAATCCCAGAGACACACCTAACCTTTACTAAGGTCCTATTACCCCCCCCCCCCGAACTTATTTTATATGTAATATTCTACCCCTTTTTGGCCTACGTGGCACTATCTTGTGGGCCCAGTGTACGTTGACAAATTTTTCAAGGATAGTGTCACGTAGGCCGAAAAGGGGTAGAATATTATAGATAAATTAAGTTCGGGGGGGTAATAGGACCTTAGTAAAGGTTAAGTGTGTCTCTGGGATTTCGGGCATAGGCTGGGGGGGTACTTATGCATTTTCCCTTTTTTTTTCTGGTAATAGTAAAATGGAATCAAGAACATTTTATTTGAAAAAAATAAATTAAAAAAATTAGTGCATATTGTACCAATTAGTGATACTTTATTTGTGCTCCAACACCTAAACTTTAGAAAAGATAATATATCTTTGGATATATTTTGTATCTCCTAAGAAATTTTGTTTTTATAAAAACCATCATATAAATGTGGATCAAACAAAACATTAGTGAAAACTCATAATTCTTCAAACATCATAAGTAAAGATTAATTAAAAAGGAAAAAAAGAGGGATTTATGAAAAAGATGGAGTATCCCTTAGTTTGACTTGCTCTGACCAATAATCTTAGTAAGTCTTTGTAAGTTTATTTGTAAGTTTATCATCATCTTCTTCTTCTTCTTCTTCTTCTTCTTTAGTAATGTCTGATATAGACAATTAGAACGCCTTTTTAAACTTTCATACTCGACCTGCCATTCTACATACGAAAATTGAAGAATACATCGATGTCGATCAGGAATGAAATTTGAGAATTTGACAGCCATCATTTTCCAATTTTCTAATCCATGGTGTCTCACTGAACCTACCAACACCATATCTTCTTTAACTTTCTCCATTTTTAAAGAAAAGTTTTGTGTGTTTTTTTTAGAGGAACTAACACTTGGTGAATTATTTTTTCTTCTTAAAATAGGCATACCTCGCGTTAATGGGTGGTTATTAGATTTGGTAAAAAGTTTATTTTAGTCAAATATAGGTTAAATGAATCAAGACTAGCTAATGCGAATGTGACAAAAAGAAATAAGTGCTTTTTTTCATTGTTATCTTCTCATAAAAATCGTGATATATAAATTGTATTTACTTTTCATAAAATAACATTTTTTTTTACGATATTAGTGTTTTAAATTGTTCATTTTTTTTCAAGTTGAAATTGAAAATTTTACTCACTTTTTTTAAAAAGAACTTTTCAATTTTATAAAATTGGAAATGAAGCAACGGTTTACAAAACACTATTGATGTCAGCTTCCAGCTCTAAGTCTGTAGAAATCTCTATTGATTTACCTGACTCACCACACTCATAGTAGGACTAGGAACAAACATATACTGACAAGTATCCGAATATATTGAATGGTCATCATAACCTGAAAACCTCTAACAGCAATCCTGATAAGTTTTGACCCGAGTTGTAGAAGCCTTGTCCAGAATAATCTCCCTCAAACGCTTGAATGGTTGCATGAACATGTACACTGAACTGAGGATGAAAACCCCTCCTTAAAGATCCCCTACCTCGAGATGAGGTACCACTAAAATAACAAGAAGTGCAAGACCTCTTGTCCGTCAAATCCCTAAATTCCTTGCGGCAAATAAGCTCAACCTCCATGGCCACCTCGATTACTCTTTGAAAAGAAGCTCTAGACGAGGTTGTCTAATAAGTTACTACATGGATATGATAAGTCAAACTTCTCATGCATTGACAAATTCTTGGTCTTATCTGGCAAAATCACCAAAGCATAGTGAAACAAGGCATGAAATTTTGTCCTAAAATCGATTTGAAATACCATCTTAAGTCAAGCGCTCAAACTAACTCCACTTCTCCTCTTGCAAGTTACAAGGAATGAACCTGTTAGTCTAGTATCGACATCAGACCGCCACCACTTCTTAGATAGGCCACACATGTGAAAAAAAGTGTAATCCACTCTACGGGACTCTACCAACACCACATTTTGTAACGTCTCATGACAACTCACAAGAAAGTCATAACTGTTCTCTCCTTGTCCAATGTGAAACTGAAGTAGATCTATTTTCTAGAACATCTCAAATCTCTTATGCTCCTCATTAGGCAACATATCTGGGCATAACTCATACACCAACACCCGATGAAGGCATAAAATCACATCTAAAAGTTGTTCCGGCTGGATCCTAAAATTTTCGATTTGGGTGTTGATCACGAATCTATTTTTCTTTCCTGGTCTAAGAATAGTCCAAAGTACCGGGTAACCTATCAGTCTAAGTGATACCCTTAAGCAAGTTAAATACTCAAACCAAAGTGTCACTATTAAAAAAATAGTAAAAAAAGACCTAAAAAGCAGATTGCCTAAAAAAGACATCATGAAGTCTTTATTCCACAAAGCATTTTTTAACTTATTTTTTTAAAGCAAGAGACCTCATGATGTCGTTCAAATCAAAAAGAAAATCCGCCAAATAATAATAGCGACTTGAAGGAAATTGGATTGGGTCACTCATGTGGGTCAATTTGGATCCATGTGGGTCAATTTGGATCAAAAAGAAAATCCGCCAAATAATAATAGAGACATTGTTTATATATGTTTTCCTTTAATGTTGCCGTGCCGGAACGTGACACCCGATCCAATAACATCGTGCCTGCTCGTGGCACCCGATCCAAATATATTGTTAATTTATCATTTATTATCACCACTTTTGACTTCATTAACAATATTTCATCAAGCCTTCTTTATTCAAGGAATTCACTTTGATAGAGAAAGTTCAAGGTTATAAATTTCACGGTCTCAGGATTTCAGACCAATCACAAACAACACATAGATTGTCCAAACCACACAACCAAGTACATAAAGAAATTCGCAATATCACTCAATGATTATTAAGAGTCTATCCATCACATAGAATAAACCCTAATCTACCTCCACCAAGGAATCGAAGTCGAGCAAACTAATTCTTCAAAACTTTTCCTTTCTTCAATGCCTTCGAACGTTTTCAATCTATTAAACATGCATAATTCATAAGTAAACGAGTCTATAGAAACCCATATTACTATATGTCTAGCCTAGACCCAAAAACTCACCCAAATCTATAGTCACTTTCCTAAAGTTCAAGCCTAAGGATAAGTCTCAATTGCTCTAATTATATCACTTTAATGATATTCGAATTATACAATACACCTAATATTTAATTACATATCTCAATATATTAAAACTCAATTTATAATATGATGACAACGTAATAAAATTCAAGATTAAAGCCACTGGCTTTGAAAACTAGTGACAACAACTCTGACCCAAATTTATCATATCATCAGCCAATGATTGACTAATCATTAATCCATCAACTAATTCATTATCACCCTCACTTTCTTATTCAAAATCCAAACTCCCAGCGCATCCGCTAACACCCACTTTCAATTCATATCTAACCATGAAATATTATTATATGATATTTAACCCCCTAACATTAAATAAGGACATTGAAGATTCAAAACATTACCTCGATGTCGGTCTTCCTTGTTAGACGATGCAAGTAAAGTTTCTCGCCTAATTTTCTTTCGTCTTTCTTTTATAGATTATTTATTTATCCTAATTATTATACACGACCAATTATAAATCTGGTAAAAATGGCTCACTACTAATTTTAATGTTATTTTCTTTATCCTCCGACTAAATTAATTATTAAAATTACCTCATTAGTTATATAAATAACTATAGTTACAAATAGTCCAAAATACCCATTTAGAATTTATCGGAAGAGTCTTTTATGAAATAAGAAGCTATAGTACCCAAAACGACCTAATGGGTCGTTACATTAGATACCAATTTATCCATCGTTCGTCCTCGAACGATCAAAAGAAGGTGATGGTTAGAAGGAGTACCTAAATCGACAAAAAAATGTGGATATCTTTCTTGCATATCAGCCTCACTCACCCAAGTGGACTCTTCAACAAATCGATTTTTCCACTAAACCTTGATAGATGCAATCTCCTTTGACCTCAACTTGCGGATCTCCCTATCTAGAATAGCTGCAGGCTCAGGCTCTTCCTCATAAGACAGATTCTCATCAAGCAAGACCGAATCCCAACGAATAATGTAGTTTCCATCACCATGATATTTTTTCACTATAGACACATGAAATATCGAGTACACTCTTGACAACCCTGGAGGCAAGGCCAATTCATTGGCCACCTCCCCAACACGCTTAAGAACTTCAAATCACCCAATATATCTTGGACTAAGCTTACCAAACCGCATCACACCCTTCATGGGTGAAACCTTCAACAGGACTTGCTCACCCTCCATAAACTCCAAATCCTTGACCTTCTGATCTGCATACTCCTTCTGCCTGCTTTGAGCTGCTAGAAGCTTCTCCTGAATGAATTTCACTTTCTCAAACGATTCCCTCAAAAGATCAGTACCCCAAGGTCTCACCTCAAATGCATCAAACCAACCAATGAGAGACCTACATCTCCTCCCATATAATACCTCAAATGGGGCCATACCAATACTCGAGTGATAGCTATTGTTGTACGAAAACTCTGCCAAGGGTAAAAACTGATCACAATGAACACCAAAATCCATCACGCACGCACGAAACATATCCTATAGCACTTGATTGTTAACTGTCCATCGGTCTGAAGGTGAAATGCAGTACTAAGATCCAATCTAGTACCTAATTCAGCTTGCATGGTCCTCCAAAACTTAGAAGTAAATTGCGTACCTCTATCTAATATAATGGAGATCGAAACTCCATGCAATCGAACAATCTTGCGGATATAGAGTTTGGCTAACTTCTCTGCATTATAAGTCACCTTGACTGGAATGAAGTGAGTAGACTTAGTTAATCTGTCAACAATTACCCATATAGAATCAAACTTACCCAATGTCTTTGGCAGACCAACCACAAAATCCATTTCAATTCTTTCCCACTTCCATTCAGGAATGGACATTCATTGAAGTGTCCCTTTAGGCCTCTGATGCTCGTACTTTACCTGCTGACAATTTGAACGTTGGGCAACAAAATTAACAATGTCACGCTTCATTCTACTCCACCAATAATGTTGTCTCAGATCACGATACATCTTGGTTGCACCAGGATGTATAGAATACCTCGAACTATGAACCTCTGCAAGGATAGTATGAGTCAAATCATCAACATGGGGCACACATACCTGCCCCTTAATTCTCAAGACGCCTTCCTCATCAATCACAACCTCTTTAGCCTCTCCTCGCAATACCATGTCTTGAATTCGGCTCAGCTTCTCATCATCAAACTGCTTTCCTTTAAGCTTGTCAAGAAAAGATCTTGCCTCCACACAAGCGAAGAATCCTCCTTTCTCAATTACTTTCAGTCTCATAGTCATTAGCCAGAGTTTAAACCTCTCTAGCCAATGGGCGTCTAGAAACTTGTAAGTGGGCTAAACTCCCATGCTCCCTGCTTTTCTACTTAGGGCATCAGCCATAATATTAACTTTTCCTGGGTGATATAGAATAGAAATGTCATATTCTTTCAGTAACTCCATCCACCTCCTTTGCCTCAAATTCAAGTCTTTCTGAGTGAACACATATTGTAAACTACGATGATCTGTCTACCCTTCACACTTGACCCCATGTAGATAATGCCTCCACTGCTTCAATGCAAATACAACTGCAGCCAACTCCAAATCATGGGTCGGATAGTTATGCTCGTGCACTTTCAATTGCCTTGAAGCATAGGCAAATACATTACTCTCTTGCATTAGTAGTGCACCTAAACCAAAATAAGATGCATCACAATAAACAATGAAATTCTTACCTTCCACAGGCAAGCAAGAATTCGTGCAGTAGTCAACAAGGTCTTGAGTTTCAGAAAGCTCTCTTCATTCTCATCCGACCATACAAAGGGAACATTCTGCTTGGTCAGTTGGGAAGCAATGGAAGAAAATCCCTTAACGAACCGATGGCAGTAGCTAGCTAAACCAACAAAACTCCTTACCTCTGAAACATTAGTAGGCGTTACCCAACTCTTCACTGCTTCGATTTTAGTGGGATCCACCATCACTCCATCCTTAGAAACCACGTGCCCCAAGACACTGGATTGAGCCAAAGGTCACACTTGGAGAATTTGGTATAAAGCCTTTTCTCCCTTAACAACCCCAATACAATTCTCAAATGCTCTTCATGTTCTTTCCTACTCTTGGAGTAGATCAGTATTATCATCAATAAATACAATAACGAAGAGATCCAAATATGGCTTAAAAATTCCATTCATTAGGCTTATGAAAGCAGCAGGGGCATCTGTAAGCCCAAAAGACATTACTAAGAACTCATAATGTCCATACCTTGTTTGAAAAGCAGTCTTTGGCACATCCATTGCTCATATTTTTAGTTGATGATAACCGTACCTCAAATCAATTTTTGAGAACACACAAGCATCCTGTAACTGATCAAATAAGTCATTAATGCGAGGAATGGGGTACTTGTTCTTAATAGTCACCTTATTCAACCTTTACCTAACAAATAAAATAGGAGAGGCACTCGGTCTAATAAAACCTTTACCTAACAACTCCTGAAGTTGGGCCTTGAACTCTCTCAACTCAGTTGGGGCCATTCTATAAGGGGAATGGAAATGGGGCGAGTCCCCGGCTCTAGGTCAATACAAAAATCAATATCCCTATCAATTGTTATACCAAACAGGTCTGCAGGAAAAACATCCACAAACTCACGAACTATCAAAACAGTTTCGATCGAAGGCACTTTGGAAGTATCATCCCTGAGATGTGCCAAGAAAGATGGACAACCCTTACTCACCAACCTCTTAGCACGAAGAAAAGAGATAAGACGAACTGGGGCGAGAATATAGTCACCCTCCCATACCAGCGGATCTATCCCAGGCTTGGCCATAGTCACGGTCTTAGCATTACAATCTAAGATAGTAAAATTTGGAGAAAGCCAAGTCATACCCAGAATTACATAGAAATCAACCATCTCCAAAACAATCAAATCTACATAAGTTTTGCTCCCCACAAAAGTCACAAGGCAGGACCTATATACCTTCTCAAGTAGCACAAACTCACCAACATGAGTAGAGACACGAATAGGCATGTCAAGCTAGTCACAATGCAAATCAAGTCCATTAGCTAATAAGGAAGATACATAAGAAAATGTGGATCCAGGATCAAACAATACAAAAGCCATGCGACCACAGACTAGAAGAGTACCTGTGATAACAACATTGGATGCCTCTGCCTCTGGCCTCCCGGGGAAAGCATAACAATGGGCTTTATCACATGTCTATCCATTGCCTCTATCGGGCTGCGCTACAGTAGTTCCAACCTGCTCGCCACCCCGGCCGAACTGGTGACCACCATTACCTTGGCCACCACTTCCTCCTGAATGACGACCTCTACCATGACCACCCCTACCTCTAACTGCTAGAGATCTGTAACTGTATGAGCCTGACTCTGCCTCAGAAAGTGTTTCCTGATATGCCCAGCCTCACCACATCCATAGCAACTCCTGGAGTCGAGAGTTTGTCTCTGTGAAGACGAAGAAGACTAAAGATAACCTCCAAACTCATAAAAAGGTTCGCTGGTTGGTGACGGACCCTCAGGTGAAACCTGCAATGAAGACTGAAGAGGACGGGGTGGATAACCCCCAGAACTCTACCCTCTGGAGTAAGAACCACTAACCTCACCTCCTTTGCGAAACTTCTTAAATGTTGACACCTTGGTGAAGTCATCTGGCTTCACCCCCTTTACCTCTATCACAAAATCAACCACTTCTTGAAAAGATTTTGCAGAAGCAGCTACTTGTAATGCTGGAATCTGCAAATCTTACCTCAGTCCCTTCACAAAGCGGCGAATTCGATCTTGCGGACTGAAGCAAAGCTGAGTGGCATATCTGGATAATGCACGAAATTTGGCCTCATAGGCTGCAACCGACATCTTTTTTGCTCTATATTCAGGAACTTATCTCTCTTCCTGTCCCTCAAAGTCCGAGTATATACTTCTCCATGAAGAAGCTAGAAAATGTTGCCTAAGTCATAGGTGGTGCCTTTGCTAGTCGGCATTCACCATGAGACCTCCACCACATTTTGGCATCCCCCTGAAACTGGTAGGTAACAAATTCAACACCGAATCGCTCCACTATGTCCATCTTATGAAGCAACTTGTGACAATCCACATGGAAATCATAAGCATCTTCAGATTTAGTACCCTTGAAGACGGGAGGTTTCAACTTTAAGAACTTAATAAAGAGATCATGCTGGTCACTAGTCATTATAGGCCCTGTAGTCAATCGAGGAATCATGCATGTTTCCAAGGACGCATCCATGCGGGGAGCCACAACAGCTGCATGTTGTACTCCTTGTACTTGAGTTGCTAGTGCAGAAAACGCTGGGGTGCCTGACCCTGATCAGATAACCCGCTAAGATAAGTGAGAACCTAGTTGATCATCTTTGGAGTAGGCTGGGGTGGTGCTTCCTTCTCATGAATTTGCTCATCCTCCCCCTCATCACCCTCTCTCGCTGCCTCGTCAGCTGGTGGAGGGTCACTGCTCTATCTCTAGTTGGACCAGTTGCTTATCCTTTGCCTCTAGTGGGCCTTCTCCTGCGACCTCTACCACGGCCTCTCGCCATTGCTCCCCCTCGGGGTGCAGCCCCAATAGTTGGCTCAGGCGCACCCTGTCTTGCTGGTGTTGGTGTTGCCATAGTTGTTGCTCTAGTTCTGACCAAACAAAACACGTCACTTTGTATGGTATCTTGGTTTCCATAAATGCTTCCAGGGCCACTACACATTAAGGTGGTTGTTCTGATTCCTCATATAATTTGCTATCTTGACTGGAAAGATCCCTATACTGTCTCTCAGCTACCGTAATCTATCTTGTTCTAGTGAGACTCCTTTTGAAGAAATTGAGAATGTTGAGGAGTTCTATGAATCTATCCATATCCTAAGTCATTTAGAGGCCTTCTGTCACTGAGATCCCAACCTTGGTTACTTCAAACTTCAGTGATTTTAGCTTTTTGTTGTTGATGTAGTATGAGAACATCTGGAAATAGAAGCCTGAGGGCACCTCCAACCTTATACTCTATTTTACTCTCCAAATATAGAGTTCTCTATTTTGTTAGACAACCAACTCCAACCCAATTCTCTATTTTACTCTCTAAAAAATAATCTTCTCCTCTCTCCTCAGTAATATTCTATTTTAATCTTATTTTCTTATTTCATAATATAAATCTTTTCTTTCTTTTTCCCAAATAATCACTTTATATAATTTTCATGTGATATAAAATTTTACTATTTCAAATTTTTTATATAATATAAATTTATATTTTATTCTACATTTCTAAATAACATAAATTGCAAGAAAATATTATATAATATACTAATTAATGGACAAATTCAAATAAAAGTGAAATACAATCACATAAACACTCAACTTTCAAGATTATTACTTCACTCCCATAAATGCTCTACTAATGCATTACGAAGTTTAAAGTGAGCATTTTTGTCCTTAATTTTTTTTATGTCTAACTAAAAATTATTCCATCCAGAGATTTTCATCTACCACCATTTATGTAGTTGGAGCCTCTATGGCATCTTGAATTGGTCCATTAAGATCATGTTCATCCCAGTGTTATCAAAGGCGCA
>JAJOOH010015457.1:0-28470 GCA_029582605.1 Solanum gracilifrons
CATGCCTCTATACCTCTGGCAAGGTATATTGGGTCCTCTCGATGGGGCGTATACATCGGACTCCACATTTAGCTCATGTGGTTTTATGTCGGTTATTAGTAGCTCCCACAGTTCAGTCAGACTCCATTGCATTGACCATATTTCAGTGCAGTCAGCATTCAGTCTCAGCATGTTATAAATTTGGTCATTGTATCAATTAGCTCAGTTCTCAGCATTCAGTATCTATATCATGTTCAGATTATATCATTGCTTAATTGGTTTGTTCAGTTATATATTTATTTTAGCTTTACTCTATCCTGCATGCTCAGTAACTTTCAAGTACTGACGCATACGTGCGCTACATCTTCTCGTGATGTAGGTTCAGGTTCTCAGCATCCAGATCAGGCTTAGATCGATTCTCGATCTTCAGTTCAGCAGTATCAGTGGTGAGTCCTCATTCTTCGAGGACTAATGACATGTCTATCTTTAACGGTTTTAGTCTTTAGTTTCAGTTTTGCTAGATCTAGTTGGGGAATGCCCCAACTTTTGTAGTCAGTTTAGAGGCTTATTTCAGACATAGATAGATTCAGCTTAACATTGAGTTAATATATTCCTTGTATTAAACTCATCAGTTTTCATTTATCTCAGTTATAGTATATGGGTATTCTCCATCTTTTCATCTTATTTATGATTTAACTTCCGCATCAGTTTATTATATTTAGTATGATCATGATCATGTCAGCAAGGTTAGCTTGGGATCACTTGTGGTCCTAGGTCCCGTGTCCGCGTCTCGGGGGTAGTTCGGGGCGTGACAGATTGTAGTAATCTGAAGACATTTAATCTTTCAATAATTTACAGTCTCAATATAATAATTTTTTTTCAATTCTTCCGAAACTTAGAAAGTTTCTTTTGAGACTTGCTACAATGTCAATATTATAAACTATTTTCATTTTTGGATAGTAACAAATTAGTTCTTCCGAAACTATTAATTAAGTTTGTGTACTGCCACAAATTTTTTCAACACCATTCTTATGGTGACTATCTCCTTCAATGAGAAAATTATTATTATTGTCATGGTTAAAATTATTACATGCAAGACTTATTTCTTGACAACCAATGACAAATGTGTGTTGCCACACAACAATATTTATTTTGTTCATGACCACAACCTTTATAGAAAAGAATTATTTCATTCTTTTGCCCTCCAATAGTTTATAATAAAACATACAACAATACTTGTGTAGTACTCAAAGTATCTGACCAAAATGACCATTTATGTCAAAAAAAATTTCTCAATATCTCAAACCTCCCGTAGAGGTGAGATGTGACATTTATCCAACCATAATGAACATGTCCTTATCCATACGAACACACAAGTCACATTCTCTTCAAGAAATGAACCATAACCATGTGTACATGCTCTATAAATTTTTATTAGAAACTCATTGTGCTGTTTTGGCATTATCAAATTTATGTGACTCACCTCAACATCACTCTAAGAGATCAAATGTACCAAATGTACTACCACTTTGTATTCCTTTATTTTGATAGAGGATTTACAAAACTTTTCAAATTGGCTTGCATCAACAACAATGTGCCCAATATCTTTTCATACCACTTTGGTGGATAAAAATTACATTCACATTTGAAGGACCATCTTAAGAAACAATGTACCCAATAACCTTTCATACCACTTTGATGGACAAAATTACTTTCACATTTGAAGGACCATCTTAAGAACCCATAATGTTCTTCCTTTTAATTATCACAATGATGACCATTAACATTTTATCACACCCATATTCATACATTCAACCACTTGTCATTTTTCAGACATATTATGCATTGCTACCACATTCACATAAGAGAATGGAGCAAATTAATTGGGCAAATTTCATGATTTCAGTCAAAAGTATACAACTTTATGTTAGTCATCATCATATCATCACTATAGTGCATTAGGACTTAAACCCAATGTCTTACCCATATAAAGACTCCTTTGGTCATAAATCAACGAGACTTGAACCCAACTTCTTATTATCATGGTGCACCGGGACTTTACTCGATGTCTTACCCACTTGGTGCAGTGAAACTTGAATTCACTGTCTTACCCTCAATCAATGTCTTAATAAACCAAATGCATTACCAAAAATTAAATAGTGAATACCATAAATATAATCTGAATTTGACTTGAAATTGAGTAAAAATGAACAAAACTAATTAATTAGAACAACATGTTGGAACCATAAAAAGTCCCAAGTTAAAATAAATTAAAACATTTTAATAGTCTCTCTCAACATTGTTATGAAGATTATCATACTTTACTAACCATTTTAAAATAACCACAAAACAAGCTTTGTTAGTACAAATAATATATAGGATATGAAGTATACCATGCAACCGAAAAATTACTAGGATAATTCATAAAAATCAAGAAATACCTTCCATTGATTTTTGATGGAAAATGACCAACTCGTACTGATAACGTGTTGTAAAACTAAAGCAAAATAAGACAAGAAATATAGAAGATAAAAGCAATAGAAATAGGGAGACAAGAGATGAGAGCTTTTCTTATTATTTCAAGTTTTCAAGTGTATACAATATTGTAACACCCCATATCCTAGATAGACCATAATACAGATTTCCAGAAGTGCAGGTACGGATCGTAGGTTGGGCCACGATTCGTGGACCAGGTCCCTGGAACGTGATCCACATAAAACTCCCAGAAGACCTCGACCGTAGGTGGGACCACGGTCTGTGGAACGTGGTCCGCCGAAAACCCAGAAATCCCCGACCCACGGCCAGGACCTACGAACCGTAAGTTGGACCACGGTCCGTGGATCTTGGTTCACAAATCCCAATCTCTGAGCCAAACGACAAAGGACCAGGACAAACCGTAGGTAGGACCACGGTCCGTGGACCAGGTCCGTCGGTCACTCCGACAACAGTTAAGTCGGGGGTCTTTAGGTCTTTTCCTATTTTGTTTAGCCCTTAAACTACGTCGTTTTAACCTTAAACTATGTGGTTTTGATTAGTTTTAGCCTAGAAACATAACTAGAACTTATCTAAGTCAGATCTTTCATCAAAACTTAGAAAAATTAGAACGCTAAGAGGAGAAAGAAGTCAAGAACCCTAGTTCAAGAACGCAACAAGATTCCATCAGTTCTAACCTCGAAATCAAAAGATTTCTCCATGGAATTCGTCACCAGGTATGTGGGATTTCACTAGTGGGTTCCTTTCACCCATTAGGTCCCTAGTTTTCAGTCAGTTTCTTGATTCCCTTATTATGACTAGACGTAGGTTTCTTTAATGATTAAGATTATTGGGTTCTTAGCTATTAGAATGATCCAAATAATCAGATTAGTATGTTAATATTCAGTCCACTGCATGAATTTCAGAACCCTAGCTATGTAGTTCTTTAGTTCTTGAATTACACATGCTAAGCTAGATATTTAAGTTATTTTAGCTATACATGCCTCAATCTTAAATGTGTGATTATCAGTTATTTATGCTCATTCTCAGTTTGCATGTCATTTTGAGCTATCCAGTATATTACAGTAATTCAGTCATAATGTGTTAATCACTTAATCCATTGGGAGTAGTATAATACCGAGTTGGACTAGGGTTAGTCACCCATATAGTCCCAGAACTACGAGCCATGTAGGTTGTAAGTCCCCTCGGTGGGCATCATTTTAGTGATCACGCCAGCATGGCTCTATACCTTTGGCCGGGTGTATTGGGTCCTCTCGATGGGGCGTATACATTGGACTCCACATTTAGCTCATGTGGTTTTATTATCGGTTATTAGTAGCTCCCACAGTTCAGTCAGATTCCATTGCATTGACCACATTTCAGTACAGTTCAGTATTCAGTCTCAGCATGTTATAATTTGTTCAGTGTATTCAGTTATCTCAGTATCTATATCATGTTCAGATTATGCTCTTGCTTTATTGCTTGTTCAGTTATATGCTTATTTCAGTTTTACTTCATCTTGCATGCTCAGTACCTTTCAAGTATTGATGCATACTCTGTGCTACATTTTCTCGTGATGTAGGTTTAGGTTCTCAGCATCCAAATCACGCTTAGATCGGTTCTCGATAGCCAGTTCAGCAGTATCAATGGTGAGTCCTCATTCTTCGAGGACAACAGTCATGTTATCTTTCATTATTTCAATCTTTTGGTTTCAGTTTTGCTAGACTTAGCTCGAGCTTATCCCAGCACTTCTAGTTAGTTAGAAGCTATTTTCAGACATAGTTAGATTCAACTTAGTATTTGAGTTTGATGTTTCTTTTGTATTAAACTCTCAAATTCCATATTTAGTTTTAGTAAATGGGTATTTCCCCATCATTTCAGATTTATTAATGATTAGCTTCCTGTTGCATCCAAATTGCACACACAAGTGCACATGGTCGTTCAAGTATTAATGTGGCTCGTTTTAAGAGCCGGGTATCGTATCCACAGGGACTTACGCTTAGAATTACTTAACTTCTCTAACTTTCAGCTAAACACAAAGGTATTCAAGATTTCCAAAGTGATTTAGTTACTACTTCTAAGATTATTACAAAATGTAACAAAAGCGATTCAATTTCAAGGGTTTAAAAACAGTGATTGGGTAAAGTCCAGGGCTGCAACTTTTATCAGGATTCATGCGATCAATATCATTCATATGGGCATTTATCAATTATCGAATCAATGAATCACAGGGTTAAATGTTTGATCGTGGTCTCCCGACCTCTAATCGCTTATGATAAATAACACCCTAACTACATCGTTGAGCGGGGATAAGATGGATTAAGTACCGACCATTACGATTTCTTCCTGTATGGTGACCCAAGCATGGTTTCTAGGTATAACCCTATCCTAGATACAAATTAACCCTAGTTATTTAGAATTAATCATACTCCTTATTCCCCACGTTTTATCCTCTTATTCCTCTCCCGAGTTCAATTTGGACAATAATTTTATTTCAATGGTGATTAATCACGAAATATGGAAAGCCAGAACATAAGAAAGATTCATATGATAATTGACATCCTATAGCCACAGCCCTATAACTAGGGTATTTAGCTACTCATAATCCAAGAATCGATCAAACAATGTTCAAATAACTTACAAAGATCGAAAGGAAAAGAGTTTAGGAAAGAACCCTAAAAATGGTGAAAACGTTCTCCCAAGTCGTCATTCTTCAAAACCCAGAAAAAGAATAATTAATAAAATAAAATAATGACCTATTTATACTAGAAGTCGAAACAGCCAAAAACTAAAGCAAAGGGCGCGATGCGGATAGGTTTTAAATATTTGATTCCAGACACAATAGCCTTCTCCGCGACGCGGACACTCCACAGAGTGCTCTGCCTCTAACTCAACTTTTGTGAATAAAATAACAACCCTTCTCCGCGACGCGGAGAGTACACAGAGGGCTCTACCTACTGTTGACTCTCGTGAGTTAATTTAAGACCTCTTTTCCGCGACGCGGAGAGGATACAACAGTACCTTGATCTTCTTTTCTTCCTCTTTCTTCCATGCTTCTTTTTTCCTTTAATCTTCTATGTTCGCCATTGTTCATTTTCATGCTCGTTTCTCCTACTAAGCGTACATACATAACTAATCATGTTGGTTAGCTCATAAACAGACAAAAGACTCAATAAAACTATAAATGAACAAATATTGAATTCAAACAAAACTTAAATGCGGACATAATTAGCTTTCTAGGGATATAAATATGCCTAAGATCACTACCCCACATTTAAAGCTTTGTTCGTCCTCGAACAACTTACTAACTACTCCTAGACCTAGACTCACAACTATGGTATTTGTGCATCCGCTACTATCTTCTAAGGATCTGTACCCAGTTAACACAAGTATGTTTTTATTCAGAATATGCATGACTTCTGTAATTGACTTGACAACTTTTAGCAACCAACAGATTCAACAACATGTGCACCATTACATATCACCTATCATTCATACAACAAGTGCCCCTCACTCAAAAGAATAGTCCACACACTCAACTCAACAAATTGAATATCCTTTAAGGACTATGCAAACAAGATACACTCTCACTCAACAACAACATCAAACAAGTATACACTGAGAACCATAAGCTTGCCCATTAAGTACAACTCTACTAATAAAGTGTGTTATGCTCAAAATCAAACAGGACTTGTTCTGGTTGTAATGTAGGCTTAAGGTAAGAGAGGATTCGTTTAGATAAAATTAGTGACTTATCCTCCCTAATGCACTGTTTTCAACTTTCCTATTACATTCATAACTTTTTATTTTCGTTAGGCCCCTCCTTTTTCATAGGTTTCCACTAGTGTTACCATCCTTGCCTCTATTTCTTATTTGCCTCTTTATTTTTATTTTTTTATTTTTTTGACACTCAATAATAGCCACCATTGCCTTATATATTTCTCTCGAGTTAAGATGCACAATGCCCTTGTAAGGGCCAGGGCCATCATTAAGGTAAGCACTAAGTTAGCCACCTTCAACTTAGATTTTTAACCTTAGTCAAAGTGCACAATGTCCCAAGGACCAGGGCCAATCTCAAATTCATTCTCATGGGGTATACAATTACCTCCTCTTTTCACTCTTCCCCAACCAACTACACAATTCCACCCTATTTACTCTTTCCGCTATTTTCACTTTTTCTCCTAATACAGTGCATTAAGGATTTGGGATCAAAGCTAACAGTATCAATAAAAAGGGATTCAGCTTCATTATGTGGGTTAGAACAAAATCAAGGCTAAAAAGGCTCAATTGGGCTAGTAGGGATTCGGCTTCATTATGTGGGTTAGAACAAAATCAAGGCTAAAAAGGCTCAATTGGGCTATACTAGGGGTATTCTTTCTGAACTACCTACAATTCAAGACAATTCAAAAAAAGCTTGTTATCATCTTTTAAGCACAATAACACTTGTATTTCGCTTCAATAACAACCTGGGCAAGTTCTAGACTCAGATGCATTCATGGATATCATCCAAAACTCACCACTCATGGCACAAGTTATACTCAGAATGGATCAGACACAACACACAATCATATCATGCATAAGGTTCAGATTAAGCTTAAGTTGCACATTCAAATCATATAGAAGAATTCAAGTGCATTCATACATCAATTTCGACCATGCTTTTCATACATATTCCTTTCAGACTTTCAGCTTCAGCACAGCCAAACGTAAGACTCAATAACGAAATTGCCCTTAAGACGGTCATCATCTATCTATCATTGGGCAGCTTGACTCAACTATGACTATAGACTCAATTCTATAAAGAAAAAATCTTTTTTGTATTTTGTATAGTTCAAAGGGACTATCCTTGGCCAAAGAACTGAAAACAATCTCCAAGGAACCCAAAATAGAACAAACCAAAGACATAACAGACTCTAGCAATGTTCAACAATAGAAATATATGTACATATCATATATGTTTCTTACCCTCACCCCACACTTATATAATAGCACTATCCCCATTGCTTAACAAAAAAATTAGAATAGTTCACAAGGTAAGGTGAAAACACTCCCTGATCAGTCTTCCATCGTATCACCTCCTTCGGCCTCATCACCGGACTGAGCGGGGTCTATGTCCTCCTCCGAGTCGAAATCCACATCAGAGCTAGTACGCGCGTGCTCCTCATTGGTCATAATATCATTATCGACCGACTCACTAAACGCAGGACCAATGCCAAGTAGTGCCTTGGCATGGTCATTTAGAGGGTAGCACCTCTCTACCTCGCCCAACTGCATATCAGTAGAAGCATGGCAGCCATTCTGATGACACATCATCTCTAAGCCATACATCCTCGCCATGATAAGCTCATCCCTCCTATGGCATTCAACGGTGGTAAGAGTTGGGCCAAACTTAGTGTCAGGCCCCTTTGTGCGAGTAATGCCCACCGATGCTGGATATAGAGAAGCCATGTAGTCCATATGTTCTTCAGGAACACCTGCAGAACGACACATCTTGGTAATCAAACCACCAAAAGCATACCTGTGCCCTTTGTTCACCCGGGCCTTTCGTATAGCAGAGTTCACAATGGCTCCGATGTTCAGCTCCATGCCAGTCATCAAGGCATATACCAGGCACACCCGGTCACGAGTGATATTAGTGTAGTGTAAACCCAGTATCAAACAGTTCATAACCACCTTCAGCCAAACACGTATCTCCCGAAGCATGTAAGTGTAGGGAAGATATTGGTGATATCTCTTCCCATTATGCTTAGTCCATTGAGCCATGGCCTGTGGACCGTACAACATGTGTCGGATAGCCTGATATGGAGGGTGCATGATTAACCCTGTCAGCACAAGTGGGTCCGTGTTTTGTGGTGTACCCAGTATGTCATTTATACCTATGGGAGTGATAGGTACATTCCTTCCACGCACCGTCACATAGTGGGATTGTGCCTCGGGTGCCCAGTTGGCGTAAAACTCTCAGACCATGTGCAAGTTGCACTCTGCCGGTTCAGCGAAGATGAACTCCATCCCTAGCTCCTTAATTCACCTCAGGAACTGTGGAAACTCACACGCCAGGTTGTCCCTATCAATACAAACATTGGAGAAGTAGGAGGCCTCTGTGTGTTTTTTATACAATGCCTTCCTTTCCTTAGTTACAACCTTAGCCCCGAACCGCCTGGTTTGGCCTCTCGGGACTGCAGGTACTAGTGGAACATTCCCACTTTGGGAACGTTTCTTCTGGCTTGACGTGGCTACTTCTTTGCCGGATCTTCTTGAACTTGACATGATGACCTGCAAATATATAGACAAAGGTTAGGCCCAATGACTACAAAATAATGAGAAAAATATGGGTGGTGTGCGCACACCACCCCACACGTAGTTCAATGCAGTCTCATCTTAGGTACTCAGTCTTCCCAAAAATAACCAACAACATACTCAAGTAATTACCAAGTTCATCAAACCGGATAGGCATCACAACATCAGTTACAACCACGCAATGATTAATGAGTGTTACTCAAGCAAACTAACTCAATTCACTTCAAACTCTAAATCAATCATTACCTATTCAGACAGCAATCTTTCACGAGCATGCATAACCCACATATCTTTACCCCATGCTAGAACAACAACAATGAACATTAAGTGATTTTTACTCAAGAATTCAAAATCACCTATAAACACAATATCGCCCAACGCATCAACATACAATTAACCAAGGCACATTACACTCAAGGAATCGAGCATACCCAGAAACAAATTGACAAACATTCCAACATACTATACCCTATCAATTCAACCCAAGAATCATGCAACAATGTAATTCTACTCAGATTTGGAAACACACATTGACCAACACAAAACACACGATATTGACAATAGAAAAAACACTTCCCAAATCCCCAAAAGTCGAGCAACCAACAACCCATGGCAAGACATCTTCAACTTTTCCCAGAATCGCAAGAACAAAACAAGAGCACAAACCTAGCGACGCAGAGTTGCAGAAACATGGAGAAGAGCAAGGAGGTTGTAGCTGCGTGACACGAAATTACTTGAATAAATCGCAGGGGTGAAGGGAAGGGAGAAAATCGTGGTGAATATAGTGAAAACGGGAAAGAATGGGCGAATTAGGGGGATAAATCGGGGTTAAAACACGGTTATTTGATGAAAAATGAAAATTACTCACCTGGGGCACGACGCGGGGTGGGGACGGAGTCCACTGGAAATTTAATTCCAGGCGAGGCCAATATTTGGCCATTGCTCCGCGTAGCGGGGCTAGCACAGTCTTGCCTTCTTTTTGACGTAAAAGTAACTTACCGTCGAAATCAAAATTCTAGGTCCCCTCCGCGAGGCGCCCAGTACATGGAGTCCTCTGCCTCAAATGGTAGCAAACGAGGCAAAGGTTTACCCTGCCTCCGTGACGCGCTCCCTACACGGAGTTGCCTTAGGTGAAATTTCTTCATCCTGCATATTATCAGCTCATCACCCATTAGAAAAACATGATGGGTTACCTCCCATCCAGCTCCTTAGTTTTGGTCGCGGCACGACGCATATTTTTGTATTTTTCTAAATATATCAATTTTTATTTTTATTTTCTAATTCCTATGAACTAAAATAACAAAACAAAATCAAATAAAGCCTATCTATTACAAGGGGTCACGGGTTTCCTCCCGTGTAACGCTTGATTTAACATCACGACACGACCCATCTCATGACTCATTCGTCATTTAATGTGAGCGCTTCAAGCTCACGATCCATATCATTCCTAAAGTAGTACTTGACTCTTTGACCATTCACAAGTAAAGTGGAGCTCTTATCCTTGTTTCTTAATTCCACAACACCATGGTGAGTCATCCTTACCACTTCAAAAGGACCACTCCACTTAGATCAAATCTTTTCGGGGAACAACTTCAACCTTGAATTGAATAGCAGCACTAATTGACCAGGCTCAAAGGTGAGTGACACAATATGCTTGTCATGCCACCTCTTGGTCTTTTCTTTATACAACTTAGCGTTCTCACAGGCGTGAAAACGAAACTCCTCTAATTTGTGTAGCTGCGTTATTCTCTTCTTTCCAGCTAACTCAGCATCCAGATTCAGCTTTTTGATTGCCCAATATGCCTTATGCTCTAATTCAGCTGGTAGGTGACAAGCTTTCCCAAACACCATTCGATAAGAAGAAGTCCCTATCGGTGTCTTGTATGCAGTCCCGTACGCCCACAAGGCATCATCTCGCTTGTCAGTTCAGTCTTTTCTTTGGGCATTCACAGTCTTTTGGAGGATCTGTTTGACCTCCCTATTCGACACTTCCACCTGCCCACTAGTTTGGGGATGATATGATGTAGACACTATGTGCCTCACCCCGTATTTGGCTAACAAATTATGCACTGAATTATTAATAAAATGTGTACCTCAATCACTAATCATAGCCCTTGGAGTTCCAAACCTGGTGAAGATGTGTTTTCGAATGAACTTCACAACCACTTTTGCATCATTGGATGGTAGTGCAACCACCTCCACCTACTTAGACACGTAGTCCACTGCGACTAGGATGTATTGATTACCACAAGACGATGGGAATGGTCACATAAAGTCTATCCCCCAGACATCAAAGATCTCAACCTCAAGTATGTTGCTCAATGGCATCTCATGCCTCCTCGAAATGGTGCCCATCATCTACCTTATGCGCAGTTCATTCGCCTCCGTGGTGCCCACCATATGGTGAAGAGTGACAATTCTCCAACACTTGTGTTGCCTCCTGTTCAGTTATACACTTTCTCATCATCTGATCAGCTTTCTACTTGAATAAGAAAGGTTCATCCCATATATAGAAGTGTGCATCATACTTCAGCCTCTGCTTTTGATGTGTTGAGGCCTCAGGTGGAAATAAACCACTCACCAGAAAATTCACAATATCAGCATACCAAGGCACTTGAGCAATGTCCAAAGCAAGCAATTGCTCATTGGGAAACTCTTCACGAATTTGCCCCTCATTTTTCACATGAGTTAAATCCTCCAGTCTGGACAGATGATCAACTATCTGGTTCTTAGTTCCCTTCCTGTCCCTTATCTCAAGTTCAAACTCTTGTAGTAGCAGAATCTACCTAATGAGCCTCGGCTTGACATCTTTCTTGTTAAACAAATATCGGATTGCAACATGATCAGTGTAGACTGTAACTTTGGTTCCCACCAAGTATGATCTAAACTTATCAAATGCGAACACTAATGCCAGCATCTCTTTTTCAGTCACAGTGTAATTCGATTGAGCTGCATCAAGTGTCTTGCTCGCATAGTAGATGGAATGGAACATCTTCTCTTTTCTCTACCCAAGTACTGCCCCAACTGTTGTGTCACTAGCATCACACATAAGCTCAAATGGAAGATCCCAATTTGGAGCAATCAGAATAAGAGCTTCGATCAACTTCTTTTTCAGCAGCTCAAATGCCTGCAAACACTTTTCATAAAACACAAACTTCGTCTCTTTCTCTAACAGGCTATATATAGGTCTTGGAGTCTTAGAGAAGTCCTTGATAAACCTCCTGTAGAACCCATCATGTCCCAGGAAGCTTCTAACACCCTTTACTGTGATGGGAGATGGCAGCTTCTCAATAACTTCCACTTTAGCCTTGTCAACTTCCAGCCCACTTTTGGAGATTTTGTGCCCCAACACAATGCCTTCTCGAACTAGGAAGTGACATTTCTCCAAGTTTAGCACCAGATTTATTTCTTCACAACTGGAAAGAACTCTGTCAAGATTAGTCAAGCAAAGTTCAAAAGACTCACCAAACACCGAGAAGTCATCCATGAACACTTCAAAAAAATCCTCTACCATATCATGGAAGATTGCCATCATACATCTCTGAAATGTGGCTGGGGCATTGCACAAGCCGAATGGCATGCACTTGAAAGCATACGTGCCATACAGACAAGTGAATGTAGTCTTGTCCTGATCTTCTGGTGCAATGACGATCTGATTATACCCTGAATAACCATTAAGGAAATAGTAGTATTCTTGACCTGCCGGCCTATCCAACATTTGATCAATGAAAGGTAGCGTATAGTGGTCCTTTCTGGTGGCGTCATTCAACTTTCTGTAGTCCATGCAAATCCGCCACCCAGTCACTGTTCTTGTGGGGATCAACTCATTTTTCTCATTTGTTACCACAGTCATTCCGCCCTTCTTGGGCACACACTGTACTGGAATTACCCATTTGCTGTTTGATATTGGGTACGCAATCCCTGCATCCAGCCACTTGATTACTTCTTTTCTCACCATATCCTTCATCAATGGGTTTAGTCTCCACTGATGTTGTGCACTCGGCTTATGCCCTTCCTCTATGTATATTTTATACATGCATAACGCGAGACTAATACCATGGATATCGGACATTTTCCACCCCAAAGCTGCTTTACTCTTTTTTAGGATGATTAATGTTGTTTCCACCTGTTCATCAGATAATATTGCAAATAAAATAATCGGTAAAGTTTTATCTTCACCCAAAAATGCATACTTGAGGAGGGCTGGCAATGATTTTAACTCCAGCTTGGGTGCTTCTTCAATGGAGGGCTTGGGTGGAGGACCCAACACCCTATTTAGAAGCTCCTATCGATCTCCAGACGTGCCTACAAGTGCCACATCAAGAAATTGCATAATTTCCTATGCCTCAGCATCCTCATAAATATCATCCCCCACTAACACTCGCCCTAGAGGGTCTTTAGATGCAATGTAGCGAGTTTCTGCCTCAAGATCTCTCACAGTTATGGCAGACAACTCCTCATACACAACTGGCAGCTTTAATACTTTATACACGTCGAACACCTCCACTTTATCATGTGCTCGCATAGTAAATTGCCCAGCTGCAACATCTATCATAGCCTACCCAGTTGCTAAGAAAGATCTTCCTAAGATGAATGGGACCTCAGGATCAGGCTCAAAATTTAGCACAACAAAATCTACTGGGAAAATCAATGATCCCACTTGCACTAACATATCCTCTACAACACCCTCAGGCCTAGCTACAGATCTATTATTCAATTGTAAGATAATGGTAGTAGGTTTAAGACTACCCAACCCAGCTTTTTGTACAAAGAAGTCGGCATCAAATTTATACTAGCTCCTAGATCACACAACCCTCACGCATGAATGCTCTGCCCTATAGTGATTTGAACCGTAAAGCTACCAGGATCTTTCAGTTTAGTGGGCAACTTTTTTTGGATTCTGAAGCTGCACTCTTCAATAAGTGCAATAGTCTCATACTCTGTCAGCCTTCTTTTATTTGCCACAATCTCCTTCACATATTTCGCATACCTGGGTATACCCTGCAAAACATCTACCAATGGCAAGTTAATGTGAACTTGTTTCAAAAGAGAGAGAAACTTACCAAAACATTCATCCTCCTTCTGTTTCTTGAACTTCTGAGGAAATGGAGGAGGTGGTTTCACAATTGGTTGCACTCTTTCTTCATGTGCAACAACTTCGCCTTCCTTAGGTTCACTTCCTTTACTCACAACATTAGTGTTTCTTTTATTAGGAGCTAACTCATCCAATTGTAACTCACTGCGTGTACCTACCGCGTTTACCTACTTAGGATTGGGATAGTATTTCCCAGCATACCTCCTTGCGGTTGTGAGTTTTGGGCACTAGCAAACTGCCCGTATTGTTTCTCCAGATTTTGTATAGCCAACTGGTTATTCCTTACATCAGCAACTAACTGGGCTTGATCAACCATGATCTTTTTCAGCATCTCCTCCATGCTCATGTTTCCAGATTGCTTGTTCAGCTGCTCCCTTTGGGCCTGTGGTTGGTACCCCTGTTCATTTCTTTGGGGGTCTATACTGATTCTGGCTTTGACCCTAATTTTGATTTCCACCCCAAGAAAAGTTTGGGTGGTTGTGCCAACTTGGGTTGTAAGAGTTCTCATAATTCTGTTGGCCTCCTCCTCGTTGGGCATTACCTACAAAATTAACAGAGTCCGGGTTTGCACCACATACCTCTGCGCTATGGTCACCACCTCCGAAGATCTCACACCAAGATGGTGGTTGTTGAATTGCATTTACCTGTGCGGGCTGTTGACCCAATGCTAAATTGCTGAAGTGGGTGTTCATCATATTCTGCATAGCAGCAATCTATGCAGTTAAGGCAGTCACAACATCTACCTCTAGCATACCTGTAGTTTTCTGAATCATAAGTTTCATCCATCCTCCATTCCATTTGGGGTTGCCAGCGAGATCATGTTCAGCAAGGTGAATAGTTCAGCATATGTCTTCTCCAAAGCCTGACCACCTGCAGCTGAATCAAGTAGAATTTTGGTGTTAGGCTCCAATACCTCAATGAAGGTATGGACTAACACCTCATTAGACTGATGATGATGTGGGCAGCTTATCAACATCGATTTAAACCTATCCTAAGTGTGGTACAAGTTCTCTCCCACTTTCTGCCTAAAGCTCAAAATGTCACTCCTCAACCTAACTGTTTTTCCAGATGGAAAAAATTGGATGAGGAACTTCTGTGCTAGATCATTCCAAGTGGTAATTGAGTTCGCGAGCTCTGATTAACCATCTTTTTGCTTCCCCAAGCAGAGAAAAGGGGAATAAAGTGAGCCTCACATAATCCACATTCACTCCAGCTGGAGTGTACGTATCATTGATCTAGAGGAAATTTTGGATGTGAACTGTTGGATCCTTGTGTGACAGACCATTGAACTGCCCATTAGTGTGCAATAGTTGCACCATGCTCTGCTTCAATTCAAACCTCCCACCAATTTTAGGTTTTGAATACATGACGTCACATTGGCGAGACGTGAGATTGCCACGTCTCTTACTCACAACTCAGCCATTATTTCAGATTCCTCTTCCTCAACTTTTGCTACTGGAGATGTTGGTTCACTAGTAACAAGAGGGACCAGATAAGTAAGTCATCTTAGCCTTCTCCAGTAATGTATGAATCTTTCTGGTTCCGCTAGAGGCGATACTAATCCTTGATCATTGTCCAGTTTGAAACTCCAATACAACATGCAACAATGAAATGCTAAGATCAAATTGTCAACACTTGCTTTTTACTTCAAAAATATGAAAAATCAAATAATTTCTAATTCTAAAGTCCCCGGCAGCGGCGCCAAAAACTTGTTGCGTCCAAATCGCACACGCAACTGCACGTGGTCGTTTAAGTATTAAAGTGGCTCTTTTTAAGAGCCGAGTATCGTACCTGCAGGGACTTACACTTAGAATTATGTAACTTCTCTAACTTTCAGCTAAACACAAGGGTATTCAAGATTTCCAAAGTGATTTATTTGCTACTTCTAAGATTATAACAAAATGTAACAAAAGCGATTCAATTTCAAGGGTTTAAAAACAGTGATTGTGTAAAGTACAGGGCTGCAGCTTTTATCAGGATTCATGCAATCAATATCATTCATATTGGCATTTATCAATTATCGAATCAATGAATCACATGGTAAATGTATGATCATGGTCTGTCGACCTCTAATCGCATACGATAAATAACTCCCTAACTACATCGTTGAGCGGGGATAGGATAGATTAAGTATCGAGCATTACGATTTCTTATTGTATGGTGACCCAATCATGGTTTCTATGTATATCTCTATCCTAGATACAAATTAACCCTAGTTATTTAGAATTAATCATGCTTCTTATGCCCTACGTTCTATCCTCCTATTCCTCTCCCGAGTTCAATTTGGACAATAATTTTATTTCAATGGTGATCAGTCACGAAATACAGAAAGCCAGAACATAAGAAAGATTCATATGATAATTGACATTAACCCAATAACAAAATCAATAGATTACAATCATCATGTAGCCACAGCTCTAGAACTAGGGTATTTAGCTACTCATAATCCAATAATCGATCAAACAATGTTCAAATAACATACAAAGATCGAAAGGAAAAGAGTTTAGGAAAGAACCCTAAAAATGGTGAAAACATTCTCCCAAGTTGTCATTCTTCAAAACCCAGAAAAAGAATAATTAATAAAATAAAATAATGACCTATTTATATTAAAAGTCAAAATGGCCAAAAACTACAGCAAAGGGCGCGACGCGAAGAGGTTTTAAATATTTGATTCCAGACACAATAGCCTTCTCCGCGACGCGGACACTCCACGGAGTGCTCTGCCTCTAACTCAATTTTCGCGAATAAAATTACAACCCTTCTCCGCGACGCGGAGAGTACACAGAGGGCTCTGCCTATTATTGACTCTCATGAGTTAATTTAAGACCCCCTCTCCGCGATGCATAGAGGATACGGCAGTGCCTTGATCTTCTTTTCTTCCACTTTCTTCCATGCTTCTTTTTGCCTTTAATCTTCTGTGTTCCCCATTGTTCATTTTCATGCTTGTTTCTCCTATTAAGCTTACCTACATAACTAATCATGTTGGTTAGCTTATAAACAAACAAAAGACTCAATAAAACTATTAATGAACACATATTGAATTTAAACTAAGCTTAAATGCGGGCATAATTAGCTTTCTTGGGATATAAATATGCCTAAGATCACTTCCGCATTAGTTATTATTAATCTTAGTATGCTCATATCATGCCAGCAGGGTTAGCTTGGGGTCACTTATGATCCTAGGTCCCGTGTCCGCGTCTCGTGGGTAGCTTAGGGTGTGACAAACTTGGTATCAGAGCACTAGGTTTAAGAGTCCTAGGATGTCTGAAAAGCCGCACTAAGTGGAGTTCTTTTCATGGTTGTGAAGTGCACCACATCTACTGAGAGGGAGGCTACGAAGTGTATTAGGAAAATCTTCATTTTCTTGGTACTTTTATCATGCATAAGGTGTGATCTAATTCCATTCTAACTCGACATTTTATGTTTCAGTGATCATGCCTTCTCGTAGAACTAACGCCAGGAATGTGAATGCCAGGAACGCAAACGTAGCTCCTCCAGTCCCAGATCAAGATGTTCCAAATGCAGAGTTTCGGAACACCATTCAGATGTTGGCTCAGAGCGTTGCCAACCAGAAGAATCAGCGGGCTCCAGCTCCAGTAAACGCTAATATTGGGTCAGCTGCAGCCAGTGTGCGAGACTTTGTTAGGATGAATCCGCCAGAGTTCTTAGGATCGCATGTTGGATAAGATCCCCAAAACTTCATTGATGAGGTCAAGAAGATCTTTGAAGTGATGCATGTAACAGGGAATGATCGGGTTGAGCTAGCATCTTACCAACTTAAGGATGTAGTTCATATCTGGTATACTCAGCGGAAGGAGAACAGGGGTACAAATGCAGCTCCTATCACTTGGGATTGGTTTAGTGAGACCTCCTGGACAGGTTTTTCCCAAGAGAGCTAAGGGAGGCGAAAGGTCAAAATTTATTAACTTAAGGCAAGGTAGCATGACAGTCCAAGAGTATGGGATCAAGTTTACCCAACTCTCCAGGTATGCTCCTCACATGGTTGTTGATTTCAGGGATCAAATGAATAAGTTTCTTTATGGAGTGTCGGACTTAGTGAAAACAGAGTGTAGGAATGCTATGTTGCTGGAAAATATGAGTATCTCTAGGCCAATGACTCATGCTCAGCAGGTTAATGGTGATAAGCTTAGAGAACAGGTTAAGGAGAACAAGAAGGCTAGGACCGAAAACTATGACTACTCTCAGCAAAAATTGGGTGGTGGAAATCACTGGCAGGGCTAGCAAAAATTTTCAACTCCAGCACATTCATCAGCTAGTGTTCCATCCTCCAAGTTCAGACAAGTTCAGAAAGGTAGGGCATCATGCTCTAAGTCTCATGGAAGTGTTTCAGGTACCAAAACCTACCCAACCTGCCCTAAGTATGGTAAGAACCATCTGGGAGAGTGCCTTTCAATAAAGAAAGGATGCTTTGTGTGTGGTCAGTCTGGTCACAGGTTGAGGGATTATCCTTTTAAACAGGGTCAAGGAAGCAATGGTAGAGCTCAGTCCACAACTTCAGCAGCGCCAACAAGTTGAACAACTCATCAGGGTAACTCATCTGGTACAGGTGGCGGACAGCGCCAAAACAGGCTCTATGCTCTTAAGGCTCGCCAGGATCAGGAAGATTCTCCTAATGTAGTCACTGGTACATTACTAGTCCTTGATCTTGATGTTCATGCATTGTTAGATCCAGGGGCTACTTTGTCTTTTGTAACTCCTTATATGGCGGTCAAATTCATTATTGGCCTAGAAACTCTCTCAGAACCTTTCTCAGTCTCTACTCCAGTCGGTGACCCAGTTATATGGACGAAGAGATTTTCTCATTGGTCAATTTTAACAAAACAAAATATATAAACAAGTATAGCATCAAACAAAAATTTAGCGAAAGAAAGATCGTAAAAGATAATCAAAATTAGCCAATATTAAAATAATGTAAACCCCATTGGAATAAATCTTCAACAACAGAATAATCAAACTAGCGATATAAAACATTATAGTGGTCCAAAATAACAAGATAACAACCAATAAGTAGTAACGAATATATAAAAATATAATTACTGCCCAACTTTTGAAATTTTAAATGATAGCAACATAATAAATTAAATATATATATGTCAAAAGTAACACTATGTGTCATCCAAACACCAAAATAAAGTTGCTGAATTTTTTATTTTATATTTTTCAACATTTGCAAAGATTAACAACATAGTTAACAAAACTCAACACTAAAAAATTAAAAAATAACAACTAATAATAACTAGCGCATAGTTAATATAAAACGGATAACCCACAAAATGAATATTAACAGCAATACTAACTAAATACCAAGATATAATTAAAGCATAACACAATTACTCTAACTGTGACTAAATAACTCATCAAATAAACATAAGAAAATAACAATACAAAATGGAGACAAACCCACAATATACACAAATATTGATAACAATAATAATAAAAATATGTGTAACAACACAACATTAAGAAAAATAGTACAACAATTAATATAAACATGAGAACCAACCAATGACTAAATACGGTTGTCAAAATTATTACCTTTTCGGGCAGATCTGAAAGTTTTTCTCTTAGAAGGCCAAATTTGGTTATTTCGTGGTGGTTTGTTGTTGTTGACTGTCGTCATAGCCATGAAATGAAGCCTCGCTGAATATGGCGTTGTTGTTGGTTTGCTCAGATGGTGGAGCTTTGTTCTTCGCCAAAAATTAGGTATTGTTGGTTGTTTTCGATTGGAGACGGAGTGGGGTTTTGAGGTTGTTTGCGGTGGGGTTTCTCGGAGGTTGTTTGGCTGTTGTTTTTGGTCTATTTCAGTGGGGTTTTGGATTGGGGTTTCGCTGGGGACGAGGGTGGTTTTGGGATTGGTGGTTCTACGTCTGAAAAAGGAAAGGGAGGGGTTTCGATTTCGCCAGGAATGGCGATGGGGAGAGGGAGCAGAGGCGATTTTTGAAGTAGGGTTTGGGGGTGGAGGAAGATGGGTTGAGGAGCTTGGAGCTTGTTGTTCGTTGGAGTGATAAGGAAAACGAAGGCACTGGGTGGTTTCACGGTGGTTTTGAGGTTGTTTGGGTGGCGGCTATGAGAGCATATATGAGAAGAGAAAATTAAGGTTCTTCCCTTTAGAAAAAGTTCCTCCTAATCTAAAAGTATTTTCCACCACCTCTATTTTTGACCTAATCAATAACTTAATTAGGAAAATAATTATGCAATTGGCTCAAATTGTGGGCTTGGGATTATGGCCCAAAATCATCGGTCAATCTGTGTATGCAAATTTTATTCGTATTTGAATGAATTTTTAGATTGTGCAAAATATCAAAATGAATATTAACAAATGTAATAAATAAAATGAATATTAAAAAAATATAATGAACGTAACTAATGACATGTAAACAATGTAATTTTAAAATTAACTGATAAAAAATCCTAATTTTTGATAAATAAGGATAGTTATCGATAAACTTATATAAAATTAGAAAAAATATGTTTTGAACTATTAAATAAATAAAACTTAAAAGTTACGAATTTTGAAAATGTTAGGGTGTCAATAGCTGTCCCTTTCGTTGGATATGATTGATGAAAGTAATCGTGGAAAACAAAAATTGACAAACCCGATTTTGGCCGAACACATAACCTTTATATAAAAGTGCGGTGGGAATGTGGTGGAAGTCGATCCCGGACTTTCCTCCAAAAGGTTCCATGTTGTGTTGCGTCCTTGTTGAAGTAGTCCGCACCTGTGGCTCAACTGAGAATGCATCATCTTGGATGTTGTCGAAAAAATAAAGATGAAACTCATTAGTAGAGACAAAATTACACGAAAAAAGGTAGCATCACTTACGATACGACAAATGAAGATGATCCATTGGTAGGATAAAACTGCATGTCTATCGGTAGGACAAATTAAGATGATGATCAATCGGTAGGATTTTGAATGTATGTCCATCGGTAGGACAAATAAAAAAAGATGATCCAACGATAGGATTTTGAATGTATGTCCATTGGTAGGACGAATGAAAAAAGACTATCCATCAGTAGGATTTTGAATGTATGTCCATCGGTAGGACGAATAAAAATTCTTTCAACACAAGTCTCCTCTGACTTGAACGTGGAATAGATAGGGTGCACATCCTTCACCTCTGAATAGATGCGACTCAAATGCAAATATCTTTCAACACAAGTTTCTTTCGACTTGAACGTTGAATAGATAGGGTGCGCATCATTCACCTCCGAATAGATGCGACTTAAATACAAATATCTTTCAACTCAAGTTTCCACCGACTTGAACGTGGAATAGATAGGGTGCACATCCTTCACCTCCAAATAGATGCGACTTAAATGAAAATATCTTTCAATTCAAGTTTCCACCGACTTGAATGTTGAATAGATAGGGTGCACATCCTTCACCTGCGAATAAATGCAACTTAAATGCAAATATCTTTCAACGCAAGTTTCCACCGACTTGAACGTGGAATAGATAGGGTGCACATCTTTCACCTCCGAATAGATGTGACTTAAATGCAAATATATTTCAATGAAAGTTTCCACCGACTTGAAATAGGGTGCTTTCATCTATCCCTGTATTCGAAAAGGAACGATTAGTAGACACAATCTTTCTTTAGCTAGCAACATGATCAAGAAACTTTAAGGTGGGATTCAAAAGAGAATGTGTACAAAGTGCATGATCACTTTGACACAAGTGAGCAACCATCATTTTGCTCTTGAACACTTTGTGTTCATTGTAACTCATGTCTTATTGGGGATTTGTTCAAGGCGCCGGTGGTTCGCTTCTTGAGCTTATTTTGCTCCATTATGGCAATGTCGGAGACTCTGATGTCGACTTTGAACTTCAACCGATAACAGAGATTATTTGAAGTTGATTATTGAACTTCTGTCAGTACTTGTTGGAATTTTTGAGGTCTTCCTCAAAAAATTGTCCCGGTTAGATCTCTTGACAAATCTTACAATACTCTCCAATCTTGACTTGATGGGGAAAGCACCTTTATTGTGAATTTTTGAGATATTCTCAAAACTTTTGTTCCAGTTTTTATTACAAAGAGAAAAGAAAATCACACTGGGTATATGACCAAGCCGTCATGGCGCCTACATATCTTATTAAGCCAGGAATCAGGTCAAATATAGTTCCAATCATGTAGATGATGAATACTACAAAGAATCTGAGACAAGATCATCAGTCGAAAATGCACAATATGAACATGATGAAATAGGAAAATAATATTCTTCGCGATATTCAAAGCCTAAAGATAAGATATATCATATTTTTGGGACGGACAAACCAATGAAGTAAAATAGACGTTTCACACTGACAGGATTAACCTAATGACACTTTTTACAATGAACAACCCTAAAAGGAAAGGCATATTTTGGAAAATATTAAAGAGTGGGTGCTTGCCCCCATTTTTTTTTTATAAATAATATAAAGAGAGTCAAATTTTGACTACAATTGGTACCAGGAGTTGGGATCGCATGTAAATTTTTTTTTTCTTTTTCTAACTAAGACTGAATTCAAGGTAACTCCTACAGCTTCAAGTGGTACCTCAAACATACTTAAGTCTCAACAAGATTTGTTTCACTTTGCTTCAAACAAGGTTTTGAATTATATCAATCCTCATGTTTCAAGTGCCCTCACAAAAAGAAAAGTCTTATTTCACACATATTTGAAGCATATTATTTGATGACATTTTTTGAAGTGCACTCACACTCACAAGAGTATTCAATGCATGCACCTTTGATACTATATGATTGGCCCTTATGTAAATCTCCACTAATGTGAGAACATTTGGGATGAGATCATGTAGGGCTTGTCATTGTCTTACAATGTAGGCTTAGGGACAGATAGTATATATATTTGGGAGAATAGTGACTTAATTCCTTCTTGAGCGTCATAGTGAACTTGTGATTTTGATGATTGATACACCTTTGGCGTCTGATCCTCTTTATTGTCCTTTTTTTTTCTTTTTTTTTTACTTCTTTTGAATTCTTATTTGTTGGAGCTTTTCTTTTTTCACCCCTTTGTTTTGAAATTTTCTCCTATTTTGTTGGAGTTTTTTCCTTATCGTCTTTCATTGACCTTGTAGGGGTGTTTTTGTCTTTCTTTATTTGTTTCCACCTTCTTCTTTTTTCTTTTCTAGAAGTTGTTTTTTGCTTCCTTGACTTTGGGAGACTTTGTATCTTTCGCCTTCGACAACTTCAAATATGACTCTTCTCTTATAATTTGCACACTCTTGGTACACTCAAGAAGGTTGGGTCAAGAGAGGGATAGTGCATGTAAGCACTCAAAAGGGGTAGTGGCTAAGATGTGGTTGCTCAGAGTGGTGAAAACTAGGGATTCATGTCATTTGGTAGGTTTTGAAAGGCACAATCGGGTCAAAGATGGCCTACAATCTTTTCCCAAACAAAACATAACTCAGGATTTCGCCTCGATAAACATTCAACCCAAGTTCAACATCAACAGTGTGATGCAATTGAATTTTGATCTAAAAGCTCACCACACAATGCATATGAAATCATGAGGTTGGTTTTATTCTTATCTTGAATGCATGCAAGAGAATTTTTAAGCATCACAAAAGTATAAATGAGTGGTACCAAAAGAATCTATGGTTTACCACAAAGTTAGTCCTCTTCATCATATCAAATATTTTTACATGCTCCTAACTGCATTGGTCCCATTTGAGCTGAAGACATGACTCTTTTAATATGTACAAAACATTTTTTTTTGAAAGAATAAATACCGAACCCAAGAAGGGTTGCCTACGTATCTCATCATGATGAGAATCAGGTGTGCGTAGTTCATGCAGATATGTCTTTGAAAATATGAACAAACTATTTGATTTTTTTTTTTGAATTGAAAAGAATGAATACTGAACCCAAGAAGGGCTGCCTACGTATCTCATCGAGATGAGAATCAGGTTCACGTAGTTCGTTCAGAAACGACTTTGAAAATATGCACAAACTATTTTACTTTTTTTTTAAAATTGAAAGAATAAATACCGAACCCAAGAAGGGCTACCTACGTATCTCACTGAGATGAGAATCAGGTGTGCGTAGTTCGTTCAGATATGTCTTTGAAAATATGCACAAACTATTTGATTTTTTTATTTTATTTTTTGAATTGAAAAAAATGAATACCGAACCCAAGAAGGGATGCCTACGTATCTCATCGAGATGAGAATCAGGTTCGCGTAGTTCGTTCAGAAATGACTTTGAAAATATGCACAAACTATTTTACTTTTTTTTTAAAAATTTGAAAGAATAAATACCGAACCCAAGAAGGGCTGCCTACATATCTCACTGAGATGAGAATCATGTGTACGTAGTTCGTTCATATATGTGGCACAAAATAATTTCAAATTTTAGACAAACCTGGAGTGATTCATTGTATCCTCTTAATTGTCGATCTTTGTACTGTCTGTTGAATGTGGTCTCTCAATTTTTACAGTAATAACTTGTGTTGTTTTTTGGATGTCTCTTCAAACTGTGTATACTCTCAATGAATTCCAAGAACTATACATTATTGTCACCATCCCCGACTATTGTTGGGGACGGTTTCCCTGTAAAAATATGAGAAATGTCTGAAAGCAGGGCCAACATAAAAAATAACAAAAAATAAATAAGTGTGACCTCATAGTCAAAGACTCCCTGATTTGTCTTTTTGATGGGATATTAATGTCTTGTGAAATACAAATACTCAAATTTCGTGAGTCCTCTTGTCCCTTGCAAGGACAAACAATTACTTCCAGATTCTAACATAAATCAAACTCTCGCTTAAAATAAAGAAAAACACAAAAGATAAAAGTGTTAATTCGTGTTCATAATGGATAATGCAAAATATCACACAAAAAATTAATTAAACGCATAAGCACTATTTTGATTGAAGACAAACTCAATTATATCACATAATAAACAAATAATTATTGCGCGTCCTATACAAATATGTGATCCTTTTGTGCCAAGGGTAGTCCTATTGATCTAAATGATATATTACGCCATTTGACAATATTCCATTGTCTCCCAAAACACTTAGTACAAATTTTATGAATAAATCAAATAAAATTACAAATTAAGAAAGAAAAATGAATACAAATAATTAATCCCGCACATGGGTACAATCCTAAACTAAGCCTTCGTGGAAGGTTCTTCCTTCTCGAACTTTTTGTCATCTTCGAATGCCAACACCTTTTAATTAGAATGGTAGCTTGTGGAGTTCTTTCTTCAACTGGAGTAAGTTATTAAATTAAACCCCTAACCCTGAGTAACAATGAATTGCCAAATAACGTATACATCCTTCAAATTTGAACACACAATTATGATCGTCCATTTAGGTCGGAGGCCATTTTGAACTCAAGGTAGTCTTTCTAATGGCCCCAACATGCCTTGGGTGTTGGGTCATCTTAGGTGAATGAGTTAAATCAGGATTTTGGCTTCGCTCTATTCTAGTTGACTAAGAGTGGATTTTATTTAAAGTGAACTGGTGACCCAAGTGGACAACTCGGGCTGGAAAAGTTAATGACCGTTGACCATCCAGTGGTCAACTACATTCGTCAGGGTACCCCGAGAAATAATTTGGTTAACGAACGACTGCGGCCCACATAATCGTCCTTTAAGTAAGAAATAAAAAATACCAAATGGTGGAAGATATGTCATGATGCAATGCCAACATATATACAATTAAACAAATAATGAATAAACAACAAGTACAATATACAAATAATCAATAAAATATACAAGATACAAGATATAGCACAATAAAAGAAAAGTCTCCTCAATTTGAAAAAATGAACTCATAATGGTTAGAACCTCTATATCCCAGCGGAGTCGCCATTTTGTTATATTCCTACTTTATTCAAATAGGGAGAAACGTCATGGTGACTCAAAAAATAATCAATTGACTCAATTTTAAAAGAACTTTAAGACTAAACGAATTTTAAAGGAGTCACCACCTAATTTTAGAAAAAAAATAGGAAACCATTTAAGTGATCTACGAAATCATTAGATTCTAGGTAAGGGGTTCAAGTTATTCCGAAGGGAAGGTGTTAGGCATCCTTTGAAATCCACAATTGTGGGTCCCGATTGAATTCATTTTTCAGATTGAGAAGGAGATAGAAACAATAGACAACTATAATAAACATGCAATATACACAAGTAATAAAGTAAACAAGTAATATGAAAAACGACCTAATGTTTGCCTATCCTTAACAATATACATAATAATAAATATAGTATTCGAACTTTATTCGAATGACTTCAATGTGAAGCGACTCCGGGGTACATGTAAAGACACTTAGTAAAAGTGTTAGTAATAAATAAATATGAATTAAATTAAATGAATCAAATTGAAACTTAAAAATAAAAATCCATCTTATTAACATGAAATGCCTTAAAAATCGACGATAATTTCTTCATCGGCCAATTTTAACATACAAAATATATGAGCTTAAACTAAATTTTCGTATTTTAAAATGGGGAAGCCTCTAAAATCGACGGAGAAATTTTCTCATTGGTCAATTTTAACAAAACAAAATATATAAACAAGTATAACATCAAACAAAAATTTAGCGAATGAAAGAACATAAAAGATAATCAAAATTAGCCAATATTAAAATAATGTAAACCCCATTGGAATAAATATTCAACAACAGAATAATCAAACTAGCGATATACAACATTAGTGATAAAAAATAACAAGAAAACAAGATAACAACCAATAAGTAATAAAGAATATATAAATAATTAATTACTGCCCAACTTTTGAAATTTTAAATGATAGCAACATAATAAATTAAATATATATATATGTCACAAGTAACATTACGTGTCATCCAAAAACCAAAATAAAGTTGCTGAATTTTTTATTTTATTTTTTTCAACATTTGCAAAGATTAACAACATAGTTAACAAAACTCAACACGAAAAAATTAAAAAATAACAACTAATAATAACTAGTGCATAGTTAATTTAAAACGGATAACCCACAAAATGAATATTAGCAGTAATAATAACTAAATACCAAGATATAATTAAAGCAGAACACAATTACTCTAACTGTGACTAAATAACTCATCAAATAAACATAAAGAAATAACAATATAAAATGGAGACAACCCACAATATACACAAATAAAGATAACAATAATAATAAAATTATGTGTAACAACACAACATTATGAAAAATAATACAACAATTAATATAAACATGAGAACAAAACAATGACTAAATACGATTGTCCAAATTATTACCTTTCCGGGGAAATCTGAAAGTTTTTCTCTTAGAAGGCCAGATTTAGTTATTTCGTGGTGGTTTGTTGTTGCTGACCGTCGTCATAGCCATGACATGAAGCCTCACTGAATATGGCGTTGTTGTTGTTGGTTTGCTCCGGTGGTGGAGCTTTGTTCTTCGCCGGAAATAAGGTATTGTTGGTTGTTTTCGATCGGAGACGGGGTGGGGTTTTGAGGTTGTTTGTGTTGGGATTTCTCGGAGGTTGTTTGGCTGTTATTTTTGGTCTATTTTAGTGGGGTTTTGGATTGGGGTTTCGCCGGGGACGAGGGTGGTTTTGGGATTGGTGGTTCTGCGTTTGAAAAAGGAAAGGGAGGGGTTTCAAATTTGCCAGAAATGGCGAAGGGGAGAGGGAGCAGAGGCGATTATTGAAGTGGGGTTTGGGGGTGGAGGAAGATGGGTTGAGGAGCTTGGAGCTTGTTGTTCGTTGGAGTGATAAGGAAGACGAAGGCACTGGGTGGTTTCACGGTGGTTTTGAGGTTGTTTGGGTGGCAGCTATGAGAGCATATATGAGAAGAGAAAATTAAGGTTCTTCCCTTTAGAAAAAGTTCCTCCTAATCTAAAAATATTTTCCACCACCTCCATTTTTGACCTAATCAATAACTTAAATAACTTAAATAGGAAAATAATTATGCAATTGGCTCAAATTGTGGGCTTGGGATTATGGCCCAAAATCATCGGTCAATCTGTGTTATGTAAATTTTATTCGAATTTGAATGAATTTTTAGACTGTGCAAAATATCAAAATGAATATTAACAAATGTAATAAATAAAATGAATATTAAAAAATATAATGAACGTACCTAATTACATGTAAAAAATGTAATTTTAAAATTAACTGATAAAAAATCTTAAATTTTGATAAATAAAAATAGTTATCGATAAACTTATTTAAAATTATAAAAAATTTGTTTTGAACTATTAAATAAATAAAACTTAAAAGTTACGAATTTTGAAAATGTTAGGCCAAAATTGGGTGTCAACAGGGGTAGCTCGGGGTGTGACAAATATGATCCCTTATGCCTCTATTTATAGTGTAACATAGAGGCATACAAAAAGTTAATCATAAACATGACATTAACATGAATATAATGGAGGAGGTTATGGAAGTGAAAGGTTACAAGAATAATGGTTATAAAGTTGGAGGTTATGGTTATCTTCATAATGAAGGAAAATAATGGTGATAATGGGTAAGAGTAATTTTTTGGTGTAATGGATATCCACACTATAATATGCTATAAACATTTTAATCAGCAACAACTGGTAACACACAGACAAATAAATAACTCATGGAAATCATATTCATCATGGCCTTGCATTTGTACTATCT